>PISW01014261.1:0-21917 GCA_004023785.1 Mungos mungo
ATTAGATAGGAAACTGTGATGGATGTTACCAGAAAAGTGTCACCTCCTCTTTCCTCAGCAACCCTCGGCGCAGTGTGCACCAGCGCTTCAGAGTGGGGGGAGAGGCGGCGGCAGGAGGGAGAAAGAGCAGGAGGGTGGAGAAGGCTGTGTGTCCTCCAGAGCATCACTGCCCTTGGCTTTCACTGTCCCCCACTGCCTCCCCTTCCCACAGGGGACCCCTGTCTTTGAAGGCTCCACAGTGTAGCCACTGTCCATCTCATTTCCAATATATGATCCAGTACCCTTTGAACAATTATGAAGTCTGGGGGCGTCTGGGTGGCTCAGTCGCCTGAGCATCCGACTTCCGCTCAGGTCATGATCTCATGGTTCTCTGCTGTCAGTGCAGAGCTGGCTTCAGGTCCTCTGTCCCCACCCCCCCTCCTGCTTGAACTCTCTCTCAAAACTAAATAAACATTTAAGAAAATAAAGTCTGGACAAGTTCTGATGTTAAATACGGCTTTGAGTGGGATGTTTAAGAACATGTGCACGTGGGGCACCTGGGTGGCTCAGTCGGTTGAGCATCCGGCTTCCGCTCAGGTCATGATCTCACGGTTTGTGGGTTCGAGCCCTGCATTGGGCTCTGTGCTGACAGCTCAGAGCCTGGAGCCTGCTTCAGATTCTGTGTCTCCCTCTCTCTCTGACCCTCCCCTGCTCATGCTCTCTCTCTCAAAAAATAAATAAATAAATAAATAAATAAATAATTAAAAAAAAGAACATGTGTGCTTGGTTCCGCACAACCATTCGGGTCTCGTCCCCAGTGTGGCCGTCTCACGACGGATGACAGGTCCGATGGGTGAGAACGGAGGAGTGTCCAGTGGAGAAGGAACACCAGAGGGGTGCAGGCTCGAAGCCGCCGCTTTCTCTGGGACCCTGGCCAAGTCTGTAGTCCTTCCTGCTCCTCACATATCTGTAAAGTGGTCCTGGGGTGGGGTTGGGAGACCCTTTTCTACATTATGATTCTACTGTCCAAGTTGAATATTTTGTGGCACTTAGGGTGTGACATTCTACTTTTTTTTTTTTTTTTAGATCCAAAACACCGTGGGGCATAGGTAATCAAAGCAAGACCTGGCGGATGAATGCCGTTCTGGGTCCTCAGAGCTCATCCTCCACACGGCGCGCCCCTTCCTCGTCACCATTATAACCCACTGGGTAGAAAACAAATATTACATTAATTCAGCTCACTGCTCTCAGCAAAAGGGAAACCTGCTCACGTAATTTTAGCATTTGCAACCAACATTCCTTTGTTGGGTGGATTTGCTATAGATCTCCTCACACCTGAACGGGGGTGGGGGGGGGGACCTTTCTTGTTCAAATGGCGGTCTCCCAGAGGCGTCTTCATATTGAAACCGCACTTTGTTCGTAATAAGTTGGTTTTATTCATCATTTTCAATGGTGGTCAACTTAAGGCTTCAGCCTAACCTCTAATCTTTAAGAGGGCAATTAGTTGGAGTTATTAAAAACTCGCCATCCTACAGAGTTTTGAAAATTCATGCAGGGCTTCAGAAAACTGCAATTCACCTCTCTTCTGCAAAATAACTCAAGCAAATGAGTTATTCCTAAGGAATAAGAAAAGTCCTATAAAGAGTGCTGGAGGTGATAAATCTTTAATGCTCTGTGTAATCGAACTCCCTGTTCTCAGCCTCAAGTCGGGGATAGAATCTAAAGAAGACACATTAAAATTTGAGGGAAATGAAATATAAAAACTCATCTGTATCTATCTATAGAAAAGCTACTATCCCAAAGAATGAAAAAGAAAAATATGAAAGAGGAGATTTCTCTTAATTGTGAGGAAGAAGAAAGGACACCATTGGGAGAAATTGCTTTCTAAAAAATACACTGTAGAGCAAGTGAAAGATGCTTTGATTAGAAAAATTACCCTAAGGCCAAATTCATATTCTATGTAACGCTTATGGAACTGCTCCTATCCACTCTGGAACAATCTGTGGCTTCTGGAACAATCTGTGATCAGAAAACTTAGAAATGGAAATGAGTAAAGTATAACACACTACACTGTGTCTTCTCTTAGTCTACTGAATATTAACCTTCCAGTCACCCCCGAAATGGGTCTAGTGCAAATCACTAGCAAATCACTCTTCTACTGTAGGCAGTGCTGGACTGGCCACTCGGGGGGAGAAAAGAAATAAAGCCCAGCTCCTGTCATTATTCATTTAAGAACATCATATATGTTTTGGGGGCACCTGGGTGGCTCAGTCAGTTGAGCATCTGACTTTGGCTCAGGTCATGATCTCAGGTTCGTGATTTCAAGCCCCACGCCGGGCTCTGTGCTGACAGCTCAGAGCCTGCTTTGGATTCTTGGTCTCCCTCTCTCTGTGCCCCTCCCCTACTTGCACTCTCTCAAAAACACACATAAAAAGAGCATCATATATGGTTAAGAACATAGACACAGCAGTCTCTTAAATAGATCAGAACAACGTTGATTAGACAGATGGCCAGGAGCAGGGCTGGACAGAAAGAGGGACGTGAGGGAGCACCACGGAGCACCTCCTACCGGCCAGGTAACCAGGGCAGGGCTGGGCCGACCTCGGAAGGAGAAAGGGAGGCTGGGTCCAAATGGCTTCTCTTTGCCTCCCACGAGACATGAAGGAAGGACACGAGGAGGTTGACCATTGACTTACTGTGTCCCCAAGAACATGCTCTTCTAAATGAAAGGTGCTGCTTTACAGGGGCAGTGGAGGGAGAGGGGCTAGCGGTGTGAGGCCCAGTGCAGTCAGGATAAGCTGGCGTCCCCGACAGGGAGTGAGTTTAGAGCTGAACAGGAGGTGGACTGGTACCAGCGCTACCCGTAGAAGGCATGCTAATGGAGCCACGTTCGCCCCGCCCCTCCCTCCCCTACCAGCGTGCAAACAGGCCACCGCATCCGCGTCCCGTCTGGCTCTGGGACCCAGGACGATGCCTCTCTGCTTCCATTTGCTCAACTGAATAAGGAGAATAGTGAAGTGACAGACCTCCACATTTTGTTTCTTTAATGTTTTATTTTATTTATTTTTGATACAGAGAGAGACAGAGCATGAGAGAGGGAGGGGCAGAGAGAGAAGGAGGCACAGAACCGAAAGCAGGCTCCAGGCTCTGAGCTGGCTGTCAGCACAGAGCCCGACACGGGGCTCAAAACCATGAACTGTGATATCATGACCTGAGCCGAAACCGGAGGCTTAACTGACTGAGCCACGCAGGCGCCCCCAGACCTCCACATTTTGTTTTGGCCTGCCCAGGGACTCCCCCGTCTGCTAGTAGCAGCCCCTGGATGGCCTCCGGAGACCCGTCCCTTTTCGGCTCTCATGTTATTTGCCTGGGATTCCAGCCACAGTGATTGGCTCAGGGTTGGGAATGAGGCAAAGTTGGTCCAGCCAGGCTGGAGAGGCCAAGCTCCAGACTTTTATTGAAATACTAGTGGGAAAGGACCTTGTTTTCTACTAGGCTACTAAATCGGCCAGGTCTAAGCCTGGGGGTGCTGGCCACCATTGCCTCTTTGCCAGTTCTTGGGAGGCAGTCAGTCTGCGAATGAAGCCAATACAGAAGAAAGCTAAAGATGGAGGCAAAGGCCAGGCCGGGGGAGAGAAGGAGGGAGGCAGGGGAGACAGTGCGCGCACAGGCGCTATTGTTTGAGGTCCTCTGAACCCACCCCTTGAACTTCTCCTGTGAACCAACGAATTCCCTTTTTGTTTTTGGTCTATTGGAGAGCCGCACAAATGTGTGTTGTTTTCTATTTTCCTCTAAACCTAAGCTTCTTGGGGTCTGCAAACCATGGACGATACGGGCCAGGCTTGGCCAGTGGTGCTGTTGGGTAGGATCGGGTAGGACAGACAGACAGACAAGCCCTTTGCAAATCAAAAGGCTGTGCACTTGTACCAACCAAATGATTCTGAGTCAATGGTGCTGGCAAATCAAGATGATCTGGGGAATTCTTTGTAGACTTTTTTTTAATGCTTATTTTTGAGAGAGAGAGGGAATGAAAACACAGTGGGGGAGGGAGTGAGAGAGAGAGAGAGAGTGAGAGAGAGAGAGAGAGAAAGAGAGAGAAGATCAGAAGCAGGCTCTGTGCTGACAGCAGAGAGCCCAGATATGGGGCTCACACTCACCAACAGTGAGTGCACGACCAGAGCCAAAGTTGGTCACAGCTGACGGAGCTACCCAGGCGCCCCTGTCTGGGGAATTCTAAGTAGGGCAGGAATGTTGCCAGATGTTTCCAGTCCACTTCCTGTTCTGCTCTAACTTTTTTCCTTTTTCTGTTTTTTACTTTTTTGAAATACAGTACCAAATTCCTTAAAAGAAATTTTTTTTCCCTATAAGAGAAGCACTAAGCAGGCCCTGTGGGGGGCCCTGCAAATTGAGTTTGGGTTCCTAAAGGTTTCTGACTGGTAGGAAATATGAGTCATTGGATGGAGGTAGGGTTTAGGCTAGATTAGAATTTGCTGATGCTTGATCTGGAAAGTTCTTCAGCCACTGAACTGGGAGAGAGAATGTCATTGGTTACTCCCACGAAGGCAGGGGACATGCAGGACATGGGGAGCTGGGTCGGGCCTCGTCCCTGGTCACCCCACACCCACTCTTCTGGTTCCATCTCTGAGGGACATTGTGGGCAGCTAGGACATTTTCTAGATCAATCTCTGAAGGAAAAGGACAATGCTAGTTAAACTGGCCCCTCCCACCCCTCCTTCTGGAGAAGGAATTCACAACCTCATGCTTCTTAGGATACTGTTAAGGGGCTTGCCTGGCCCTTGTCTGTCTCGAATGTTTCTACTGTTGCCTTTCAAATCACGAAAAGAACAAAGATGTGGAGGGGCGCCTGGGTACCTCAGTCAGTTAAGCATCCAACTTCGGATCAGGTCATGATCTCACAGTTGGTGGGTTTGAGCCCCGCGTCGGGCTCTGTGCTGACAGCTCAGAGCCTGGAACCAGCTTCGGATTCTTTCTCTCTCTCTCTCTCAAAAATAAAATAAAACCATTAAAAAAACAACAGAACAAACATGTGGAGAGGCTGGCCTAGGTATGGGGAAGGCCTCTAATACTCGAAATCTGATGGACTCATTGTCCTGAAACTGTGGGCGGGTGCGGGTTTGAGTCCCCTTCGCACTAACACCTAAATTCTAGGCTTTCAAGTCTGTTCCTGCTGTGCCGTGTGTGCTCAGTTCATACATGCAACTCCACATATAAAGCAATTCCCCATTTTTCCAGTGAAAAGACTGAGAATATCCCCCAAACAAAACCAACCAACTAACCAGCCAAAAGCCAATGTTTCTGGCCAACTCGAATATATAAATTTGTAGAGAAATAGTCAAGGGTCTATAATACTTTTTATTTTTTTAATGTTTATTTGTTTTTGAGAAAGAGAGAGAGAGACAAAGCATGAGTGAGGGAGGGGCAGGGAGAGAGAGGGAGACCCAGAAACCGAAGCAGGCTCCAGGCTCTGAGCTGTCCGCACAGAGCCCAACGCAGGGCTCGAACTCACGAACTGTGAGATGGTGACCTGACCCGAAGTTGGATGCTTAACCGCCTGAGCCACCCGGGTGCCCTGGTTTGTAATATTTTTTAAACATGCACTCCCATATCTAAAGTCGCATATTATGAAAATGTGTCTACTGATTTAGAACTTTGCTCTTTCCCCCCTCAGGTTTTTGGAGCCATTTTATTCAGGTTCGGCTGGGGGTCCCTTGACATCGGTGTCTCTCTTCTCTCTCCTCTGAGTCTTCCGACAGCTCACTGGCTCCGCCGGCGCTGCTGGAGATGCAGACTCCTTTGAAGCTGTGCCCAACACTGTCATCGGAGACCTGGGGAACAATTCCTCTTGTGGATACATATTCACGACCTCCACATCGTAAGTACTGGCTGTGTTGCTCTTTTTTGGCTTAAAAAACACACGCCTGTTACAGCTCTGGAGGTCAGAGTGTCCACCCACTCTCCCTGGCCTGAAATCCAAGCGTCAGCAAGTCTGCTATCCTTCTGGAGGCTCGAGGGGAAGATCCATTTCCTTGACTTTTTCAACTTCCCAAAGCTGCTGCCTTCCCAGCCCCATGGTCCCCCGCTACTCTGCGTCACTCGGTCTCTGCTTCTGTTGTCACCTCTCCTCTGACCTCTTGCTTCTCTCTTATGAGGACCCTTGTGACGACCTGGGCCCACCTGGGCAGTCCAGGACAATCTCCCCTTCTCGGGGTCCCACATCACACCTGTGGTATCCCTTTTGCCATGCAAGGTCCATATTTATAGACTCCAGGGATTCTGCTCATGAGATGGAGCGGCTGCTGAACCTCAGCAGAGGCTCCCTGTTTGAGCTCATTCCCCAGTGCAATGTTGAATTGGGTCTGAAAGCCCAGGATGGGTGGAGGGAAGTGTCCAGATTGCCAGAGCTCGGTGGAGACCGGGCAGGTGAGCAGCCCTGCTAAGTGACATGCCTTGCTTCTTAGTGATCTTTGAAAACTTGTATTTTGGGGTGCTCCAGCAGGTCCAGGGGTCCCTGAAAAAATGAATGGTGTCAGCATGAGAGAGAGACGAGAGAGCTTCAAGTTTCTTTTTTTTGATCACCAGGCAGCCATCTCTGCTTTGTCTGCTTTGGTGTCTTTTTTTAATGATCAAGCAATAACATGACATCAGAAAATAGGAATTTATAGCGACTAATTCTTAGTGATAAGGTGCTTTAATCATCGCAAGTGTACAGAAACAAGTTGTACAGACGTGTTCTTCAGAACCATCCCGTTTGTTCTTGGCGCCAGTCTCCCGGAGTAAGAAAGTAACAAACCTGTCTTGTTTTGTACCGGTTGGTTATTGGCCAATATTTATAACTTTGCTTTTTAATTAACAAGTTACAACCAAATCATGTAATGCACTTACAGTGAATTTGAGTAAATTTTATAACTAGGAATATAACAGGATGTTTTTAGTAGAAAACAGGATGAACATACGTATTATTAAAGTGAGTAAAGCTTAGATTAAAATGTAGGTTAAGTTGTATATAGACAGGCTAAGAGTTATTGTGATTGGCTTATAAACTACAAGAGAGGAAAAAAAATTTATTAACAAGTTGCTTGAGAAGGTCCTTTTTTTGATGCAGGCACAGCGGGGGCCCTGTGTGTGTTGGCCTTGGACCTGGGTTTCCCACATTCTTATCCATCCTCATAAGTGAAGTCAGTACAAGGGAGGATATTTGTTGAATGCAGACTTTGGGAGGGGATCACGTTCTGACCTTGTCTTTTACTTCTAATCTCCAGTTCAGGCTCCAATTTTCTTCGGACCAGACGCAAATGGACTATGTTTTTGACCTTGTTTTTAATTCCTATCTGCAAATTAGGCTCCTTTTCTCCGGATCAGACTCAAATGTGATTTTTGTGTTTTAAACCCCTTTGAGTCTATGTTTTGGGTCCGCAAGGTTGATTAGAAGAGGCTTTTGTCAAACATTTATAATGTTTTGATCTAAAATCTCTTACGCAGGGACAGGAAAATGTTATTTCTCAAGGGGTAACTGTGTGGGGACTATCGGTCTGATTTGGAACGCTGTGAGGCCTAATTAATGACAACAGGCTTATTTTCAACATGAGCAGTAGTAGCAGAAGGAGATTCCAGTTTCACCTCTCATGGCAGGAGCTGGACAAACGTCTGCCATTTCCTCGCTGTGACTGTGTCATCCAGCAAGGCCGATGCGGCTCCAAGAAGAACCCCTTTGAAATCAGGATGCGTCTTGAAATGGTTTGCATGTCAAAGTTCCGCTAGCACCACTACCCACCCCCACCCCCACCTTCTTAGCCAAATCGAGAGCCTTAGAGCAGATGAAAATGGTAGTGTGTTTATGTTGCAGACTACGTGTGGGCTGCCAATCCCACGTGTGAGGCTGAGACCCAGTTCTCTCTTGTTCAGTCCTCTATGTCCTGGTTACCAGGTAAAGGCCATGACCTGCTTGAAGTGAGTTTTTCTTTAAAGTTTTTATTTATTTATTTTGAGAGAGGGGCGGAGAGAGAGAGGGAGTGAGAGAGAATCCCAAGCACTGTCAGCACAGAGCCCAGTGCAGGGTTTGATCCTTCAAACCGCGAGATCATGACCTGAACTGAAATCAGGAGTTGGACGTCCAGCCACCTGAGCCACGCGGAGCCCCTGAAGTCGGTTTTCAGCTGTGGATCCAGCCTCAGCCCCTGCGCCCGCCGCAATCCCTTCCCAAGCCTGGAGGCCCCTGCGGTGTGCGGGACTCGTGGTCCCGCCCATGCCATCACCCTCTAGCAAGCCAGGTACCAACCCCCGAGGTACTGGATCTGGAGGAAATGGGCTGTTGGCCGTGGGGTGAGGGTCCTGGAGTAGGACCAGGCCTGCGTGTGACACGGGGGTGGGGGGAGGGCTTGGTGGTGCCCCGAAGCCTGACTCCACTGGGATGGGGGAGTGAGCACCGGGTTCCAGGCTCCAGGCAGCAAACAGCTGAGTTGTCGGTCTTGCAGAGCTGGGACGGGCCACCGGGGAACCCTAGTTTCTAACCAGATGGGCTAGGGCGTCCGAAGCTCAGACCTCCTGCCCTCCTCGGTGTGGACAACTCTTCACCCTGCAGGGGGGATGGAGGCGAGCGCCAGCCCAGCAGAGACATCTCTGTGAGGCCGTGGCCACGGCTTACTCTGGCCTAAGAGCCGTTCTGGCTACACCGAGGCAGAAGTGGGACATTTAGCCCATGGGCTCCAGAGTCAGACTACAAGGTTAGCCTGGGACATTTCTGCCTCTCAGTTTCTCCACCTGTAAAGAGGGGCTTAGAATATCACCTCCTTTATATTACTGTGAGGGTTCAGTGAATTTACAATTGTAAAACACGAAGAACAATATCTGGTGAATAAGGGCTCAGTAAATGCTAACTATTGTTATTTGAAGCATCTAATAATTCTGATTTTATCTATTTTATGTGGATTAGATAATTTACTTTTATTTAAAAAAAATTTTTACTGTTTTATTTTATTTTTGATACAGAGAGACACAGAGCATGAGAGGGGGAGGGGCAGAGAGAGGAGACACAGAACTGGAAACAGGCTCCAGGCTCTGAGCTAGCTGTCAGCACAGAGCCCGACGCGGGGCTCGAACCCACGAACGTGAGATCTGACCTGAGCCGAAGTCGGAGGTTTAACTGACTGAGCTACCCAGGCACCCCCGATAATTTACTTTTAGAAGTTAGTTTAGTAATAGCTCTTCTGCATTTCCGGGAAGAAACTATTGTCCTGTAACAGTGACATATGTCAGCCATGCCTAAGTTTGGTTCATTCATTTGTTCCTTCCTTCCACACTGAGTTTTGTCAACCCACCAGTGACAATTCGGTTTCTTTCCACGCTGTTGCTTCAAACCCAGCGGGAATCCCATTTGAATGGATCCCTTCCATTTGAATGGTGGCATCTCAAGGGGGAGGGGCAAGAGGGTCCAGCACACTCTTCTCACAGGGGAGGAAGAGGAGGCCCCCCCCCCCCACCAGGCCACAGGGAGTGACTGCAGCAGCACTCAGGTCTCCCTGCCCCAGAACTGGTCAGCGGTCCCGGGGGAGGGGAAGGGGGCGGCTGCCCTCACAGCACCTTCCCACAGTCAGCGCTCACCCTCAGCTAAAGGTGGCCCCCATCCTTTGCCGGTGGCAGTTACAGAGTCACCGGTTGGAAGGCTGCCCTAAGCCTGCTCCCTCCTGCTCTAATTCCCTGAAAATAATCTCCCCAGGCCTTAGCCTACTTCCCGGGGCTGGACGGCACATGAGGTAAGCCACTTGACTTAGCAGCAGAGTGCCCAGGTGCTGTCCCCAGCACACTCTGCCTGGGAGGGTGGCTGCTGGTGGCCCTGTTTCACAGGCCAGCAAGGCCCAGGCTGCGTGGCCCTGGGGTGGGTGCTGACAGATACCACCATGAAACTTTGACCATGGGAAGATTAGGCCCCCCGCTGTGAGACATTAATTATTTCTGAGGCTATCCACCTTCCTCGGGCTGCGCTGTGGCGGGAGGGGAACGTCTGTTAGTGTCCCCCAGGTGACAGGTGGCACGGGCCTGCTAACCGCCGCAAAGGCTGGCTTGCAAACGAGCTGTGGAGCCCACCTAGCTTGGGTCCTGGGCACCCCGGCTCAGGCTACCCTGGGGAACGCGGCTGGCTGCTCCAGGTCAAGGTGACTCCATTCATCAGAGGCTAGAGGAGAGGTGTATTCATTCAACAAACACCAATAAAGCCCCTACTGTGTGCCAGGCGCTGTTGCAAGAGGCTCACAAGTGTTGGTTGTCACAGCAACACCGGGAAGTGGGTTCTATTACTGGCCACAGTTCCCCAGTTTACAGATGGGAAGACTAAGGCACAGAGAAATGAAGTTACTGGCCAAGGTCGCGCAGGGAGGAGGTTGTCAGAGCAGCGATTTGAACGAACCCACATCATGTCTTCAAAACGCTCATGTGCTTTTTGTTGTTGTCGTTGTTATTTGTGAGAGACAGAGATAGAGCATGAGTAGGGGAGGGACAGAGAGAGAGGGAGACACAGAATCCGAAGCAGGATCCAGGCTCCGAGTTGTCAGCACAGAGCCTGACGCGGGGCTGGAACCTACGGACCATGAGATCATGACCTGAGCCAAAGTCGGACACCTCACTGACTGGGCCACTGGGTGTCCCTAGGCCCCTTATTGTTTAATCCTCTTGTTAAACGGAGGTGTTCTTCTCCATACAGCTGAAAGTATTATGATGGGCATGGAAACAACCCAGCATTTGCCAGATTTCCCCCATGTGTGAAATGCTGTTAGGAGTTTTATAAGGAAATTACTAGATCGTTCCCATTTTACATCTGAGGAAGCTGAGACTTTGCGCACAAGGTCACATAGTAAGTGCCAGAGGCAAGACTCCAAGCCGCTGGGACTTAAATAATGCACTCAGCACGACCTGTCTGCTAGGCCCTCTCCAAGGGCTGGGGGGGGGGGGGAGGTGCAAAGGAGACAGAAATTGGGGCTTTCATGGAGGTTCCCTTCCAGGAGAGGAGGCTGGCAGAAACAAACGAAAGCATGCAAGGTAAGTTTAGATTAGCAATAATTGCTGAAAAGATAATAAATAGTGGTGGCTAGTAATTGGGTTTCTGGCGCATGTTGTGGGGGGGGAAGGGGACATTTTAGTTAGGGTGACTGGGGAAGGCCTTGCTGAGTGACATGTGAACTGAGCCTGACACACGCAAAGGAGCTACCACTGCCGGGTGAAGACCAAGCAAGGGGCTTCCAGGCAGACAGAGAGAAAAGGGCACAGTCCCTGGGGCAGCAAAGAGCTGGGGACATGGGAGGAGCTGATCGGAGGCCATTGGCTGGAGCTCAGTGAGGAATGGAGGAAGCCAGGTTGGAGGAAGGTAGGGCCTTGCAGGCCACGCTAGGCAGGTCTGGGTATTTTCCCAACTTAGATGATGAGTCACTGAAAGGTTTCAAGCAGGGGAAGGCATGATCTGATTTACAGTGTTCTCAGGTCTCTCTGGCTGTTTTGTGGAAATCAGATCATAAGGAGTAGGATGGAGGGAGAAGCCATTGGGAAGCCGTTGGTGTGGCCCTAGAGAGGAGGTCATGGTGGCTTGGAATTAAGGGGTGGCCTGGAGAGGGCTGAATGACTAGGTTCCCAAGGCATACACAGTAGCACTCACCCATGTATTGTATGTGCAGAGTACAGAGAAGGGAAGAATCAGGGCTGACACTTTGGGCAGCTGGGCGGACAGGGACGCCTCCTGTGAGATAAAGAGGTTTGGGACAAACATCAAGAGCTCTGTTTCGGAGTCCAGGCCCAGTGTTCTCTTTGCATCCGACTCCACTGCTTCCCTAAACTGAATACAATACAAACCTTACACTGGGAGTCATTGCTGCCCCGTGGGCCAATCCGAGCAGTCAGGTGGTGATGGGGAGCACGAAAAGATTCCCGATGTAGCAACAGCTCTAAGAAGGCTTTTTTGCTTCTCGATCCCAAAGTGCTGATCAAGCACAAGTTCCACCGTTTGATGCCTGGGGTCATTAGACAGCAGTGTCTTAGATAGGACCGCCCCCCTCAGAAGCAGGTCCTGAGACAAGACTGTGAGTGCACGTGGTTTAATTGGGAGGAAGCAGGGAGGGGGGCAAGGTAGGGTTTCCTAGTGAGCAGGTCACCACTGTGGGGTGACGGGGGGAGGGGGGTGTAGTTTTGCTGGGGACCTGTGAGAGACAGAGCATAGGACATGCATTCAGCATTGTCGCACTGGCGACAAAAAGCTGGGTGATTTAGTCTCCACATCCTTTTCTTGGACTGAGGGGAGCGCCCAGGGGCATCAACTCTCCACACTCCTGCTTTCCGCTCACGCTGGTGCTCAGGGGAAGCCCTCAGGTACCATATCGCAGGTGCTGGCTGCAGGAAACTGCCAGGGTGCCCCGGACTGGTGAGCGCCCACGGGACTCGGAGAAGGGGCACCCACAGCCTCTGCCGTTGCCCTGCCACCAAAATGTTTCACTTCTTCTAACCCCTTTAGAGTAAGTCTCAAAACTGCTAAGTGGATGGACCTCGAGGGAGTCATGCTAAGTGAAATAAGTCAGGCGGAGAAGGACAGATACCATATGTTTGCACTCATAGGTCTAACAGGAGAAACCTAACAGAGGACCATGGGGAGGGGAAGGGGGGAAAAGAGTTAGGGAGAGGGAGGGAGGCAAATCATGAGAGACTCTTGAATACTGAAAACAAACTGAGGGCTGAAAGAGGAGGGGGAAAGGGGAAAGAGGGTGATGGTCATGGAGGAGGGCACTTGTGGGGAAGAGCACTGGGTGTTATATGGAAACCAACTTGGCCATAAACTATTTAAAAAAAAACTACTAGACAATGCTATTTGACGATATTCATTAAATCAATGACTCAGTGGTAGTCAATAGCTAAGTGGCACAAAGTTGCCATTCTCAATAAAGAATTTGTAAATAACTCATCACTTTCTTCATTGAGAAAGTCTTGCTATACAAGTCAGTTGGTCTAGGCGGTGTCCCTAGTGAGGAGAATTGATTTACATTCTGGTGCAAGCTCCTTGCTTTCCTGCAGACCAGCAACAAACAATTCACAGCCCAGCATGTCAAGTAGCCCTGTGCTGGACCGTGCGACCCCTGAGGACAGACCGTGGGACACGTTCATCTCTGTATCCCCAGGGCCTGGCCTCGTGTCCAGTGCAGAGGGGCACTTGGTGGATCAGGATGGTGCCATTTTACAGACGAGGAAACAGAGTCACAGGGAGGTGGCCTCTCAGTCTGCGGCTCGATCCCCGTAAACCTCAGCGCTGCCTCCTAGCCCGACGGGTCCACTAGGATGAACTCTCTCCTGGGAGAGTGACACCAGTTGGAATCAAGCGCAGCGTCATTTTCCCCTTTAAGGGCTTGTGTACTGGGCTGTGTCTGTGCGTGTGGGGCAGTCACATAGCCAGTGCTCGTGATCACCCCTGCTTCTGCCTGGACCAGGCTGATTTCTGTTTTCAGAACCACGAGTAACGAGGTGGCCATCGACTGCCCTCTTGATGAGGTCGGTGATGATTGTATGATTTCTCAATGAATTGAAAAAACTCAAAGCATGGGGCTGTTGCCTTTTGGTGGTCTTTTTTTTTTCTTAAAAAAATTTTTTTTAACATTTATTTTTGAGGGTTGAGGGGAGGGGCACAGTGAGAGAGACAGAGGATCCGAAGTGGGCTCTGCGGTCACATTGCTAACCGATGCGGGACTCAGACTCATGAGCCATGAGATTGTGACCTGAGCTGAAATCAAGAGTCAGCCACTATAACCGACTGAGCCACCCACGTCCCCCTGGTGGTTTTCTTTGAACCCCATAATGCTGACAAAGGACTCAGAAACTCTGGAGAGTTCTTGATGAGGGACCCTCACGTGCAGAGTGAGGGTCCAATGGCTAGGCTAGGTGAGTCTATGCCATAGTAACAACCCCTCAGACTTAGTGACTTAACACAATTAAAGTTTATTTTTTGTCCTTGCTCCGTGCCCATGTGTCGGCAGAGGGTTCTGCTGGCGTGTCCCCCCAGGGGCTCAGGCAGGTGGAGGCTCCATCTTGACATGTGGTTATAAGTCTACCGTAGGAGCGAAGGTGAGCAGCTCACTGGTTCTTAAAGCTCCCTCCCAGAAGGACACACGCCCTTCGGGGTTCACGGGCCGGAGTAACTCCTCTACGTTTCCTAATTTCAGCGGAGGTGGGGATGGGAGAGCCCACCGAGTGCCTAGAAGGAAGGATCGACATTAATGGGGAAGAGCACAGATGGCAACCACAGATATGCCCTCTGTGGTTGGCATGATTCACCCCTCTCCCTATTACATTTATGTCAGCAGCCTATTCCAAAAACATTGATGTGGGGCGCCTGGGTGGCTCAGTCGTTAAGCCTCCAACTTTGGCTCAGGTCATGATCTCACGTTCGTGGGTTCGAGCTCCACGTGGGGCTCTGTGCTGACAGCTTGGAGCCTGGAGCCTGCTTCCGATTCTGTGTCCCCCTGTCTCTCTGCCCCTCACCTTCTCATGCTCTGTCTCTCTCTCTGTGTCTCAAAAATAAATAAAACATTAAAATAAAAAACCAAAACAAAACCATTGATGTTTGCTGACCATTGAGCGGGAGGACTTGAAGCGTTCTGTGTCCAACTCTATGAAACTCACCATTTAAAGACTCAATCCTTAGGTATAATCTCTAGACTTTGGTTCCTTGTAACTTGACCTGGATTCTTTACTACCACACAATGATCCCTGTGCTCTCTCTTCACCGGGGCTATTGGTTGTCAGTCACCGGACCCTTCAGGTACTATGGCTTTTGCTGAATCTCAGAGGGCTTTTTCTGGAGCCCATTACTGATTCCTTCCCCTGACCTAACCACCATCGGCAGGTCTAGAATCAGCCTCATCCCCCTCCTTGGTCCATTCATCCAATTAAACTGGAGCACGAACATCTCTCTTGTAGTGTTTGCATTTTTGATCACATTAAAGCTACATCCAGAGACACCGTACATCCGTTCACATTCCTCCCCTGCTCCTCAACCCCAGGAGGCATAGCTAAGATTTAGATAAGACCTGCCTCAGTTTCCCCCTCTGCTAGAGCCCAAGTTGCTAACATTTTCTGTTCTTACTTGCAGTGTCCATCCTGAGCATCATCCACAGCAGGGTGCAGGGTGGAGATGAGGGACATTTCTGGAATCAGAGGCTGTCAGGACCACATTAAGCTTGGAAGAGCATCTGCTAAAGACAGTGTATCTAGCTGTGCTGGGTGTAAGCCAGAACATTGCCTAGTGGAGGCCAAGATCAAGGCCAGAAGGCAGTACCAAGTACAAGAGGCAGAGAGGATAGGAACCCAGGGCCCAAACCACAGGGCTTTAGCGAGGAGGGTCAAGAGTAGGACACAGTGGGGTTCCAGGGTGGGTGGACAGGGCCAAGGCCAAGGCTATAAACAGCCTGAGAGCTCTGGGCCACCTTGCTGGCCTCCCTGCTCTCCCCACACCTTGCAGGCACCTCTAATCCAGTGTCAAAACACCGGCTCAAGAAACCAAGAGATAAACAGAAGCTGAGAATCTGTGCTGGGGGCAGCGATTTAGCTACCTCTCGGCAAGTGTGATGAACCAATGGGCAGGACCCAGTATGGCTAATGGGAGGCTTTGGGGCTGGAGGAGTTGTGCGCGGGCCCCTGAGGGGACAAGGCCACAGGGTTGGAGTCTTGTGGCTGCCCCGGGACCTGGCCCTGCATGGCTGCGAACTGTTGGAAGAACCGGCAGCAGAACAGAAGGGAATCGGCCGCGCTACTTCGATGCCCCGTGTCAGGCCAGGTGAGGGGTAGCACCCAGCCCCCTGGTGGCGGATCCCAGGGGGTTTTGCTCTGTGAGGATGTCCCAGCGGCCGCGCACTGCACTTCCAGAGACTCACCGTCAGGGGGCACTGTGGGGGCCTCACGCCGGCACGCCCATCCCCCCCGCCCCCCAGTGTGTGAGCAACAATGGCTTCACAGGCCCCGGGCCCCAAAGGGACCACTCCTGTGTGTGCAGGAGTCACCTCTGGGGCTCCTGGGCTGCTGGGGGCGGGGGCATGCAGGGTACTGGTGTAAGGTGGTGGTGGGGAGCCTCACCTGGGGCTGAGTTCTGATTGGCTGAGGAAATCTCCTGTCCGGATGACTGTCAAACCTGGAGTCTGCAACTTTCCTAAGGAAATGAGCGCCCCTGCTAGGCAAACCTGTCTTTCAAGGGTCCTTCTGCAAAACTGCTGTGGTCTTTGGAGCTGGGGAGGCTTTGGGGGAGACTTCTATCTAAAAAATCAAAATGGTTGCCTTGCATCCAACATTGGGGGCTGCATGCCGGGAATGCCCCGGGCTCTGTTTTGTGCTCTCCGAGGTCCCACGGGGTCCATCATCAGCACTGGGGTGCCTCGTGCTCTCTGTACCATGAGGGCAGCAGGCAGTGCACCATATCCCCCTGGTTTAGGGGCCGGATGGGTGAGGGCTCTCCACTTCCACCCTATGGGCCCCCATGTTTTCCTTCTTTCAGTTCCTTCCAGACAGTTCTTTTTGTCTTCTTACCTCAACCAAAGAGAACACAGCATCTCCATGTGCCAACTGAAGCAGTCTTTTGACAGCAGACCCAAGGGGACCCCTTGGAATACTCTGTTATCCGTCTTCCCTCTGTTTCTTGGAACCATGGAAGAGTGAGGAAGTAATAATCTGGGAGTTCTGTCCCACCTGTGGAAGGTATCAGAAATACCCACAGCTCGCCATATTTGACACCTGTGCTCTACTGACCCACCAAATTTCCAACTCACTTCAGGGACACCTCAGGTAAGTCCCTGAACCCATCTCTTCAGGGCATCAGCAAATACAGACCGTGATCTCCACCAGCAGCCCTCTGGCGGTTACAAAATGGCAGAAGCAACGTGCCTGCTAAGACGAGGTTATTTTGCAGGCATAGATTTTTTTTTCTTTCTTTTTTTTTTTCTTATGTTTAGCTACATTTCCAGAACCCTGAGAAAAAGTTGCAAGAGAATCTCTGGTCAACTCCATAAACACGATGCCTGAGAAATAATGCAGAGAAACTCCCTCGCACTGTTGCAGACATAGTCTTGTCACATTCTGATTAAGCAAGTTTTGAAGGTGAGATTCTGCTAAGCTTATACTGAACTGAAAGAGGTTGACTCAGAAGCCGATGCATCAGGGAGCTGGAAGGAAGCCAGCCTGGACCGTGGCCAAGGGCTCTGTGCAAAAGTGCTGAATGTGTGAACCGTATCATTGTTTCAAAATGAGCCAGCCCAGAAACGTTGGCTTCCAACAGCTCAGCCTCGAAGAGCATCGGGAGGCGGTCAGGAGAGGCTCGCCTGTGATCATGCCACACGGAAGGGGGCCGCTCGCTCGCTCACTCTGTCAGGCCAGCCCTGGGAAGCAGCAGACTGCAGGCCGAGCGCCCGCTGGGGTCTGGAAGGCTGGCGCTCTGTGATGGCAGCACAGGGTGAAAGGAGGCTGGAGGGTTTGGGCAGCAGGGGCGGGTAAGGAGAGAAAATAAAGACTGTGCTGCGTGCCTACGCCATGCCCGACACGACACACCGGATACATACGGTAGATATTTGATGAAGGAGGGAAGGAAGGAAGGAAGGAGGAAGGAGGAAAGGAAAGAAGGAAGAAAGGAAGGAGGGAGGGAAAAAGGAAGGATGCTAAAAAGAAAGGAAGGAGGGAAAGAAGAAATGTAGGGAAAGAAGGAGGGAAGGAAAGAGGAAAGGAAGGAGGGAAGGATGAAGGGATGGAAGGAAGGAAGAAAGGAAAGGAAGGGGGGAAAGGAAGGAAGGAAGGAAGGACGGAAGGAAGGAAAGAAAGAAGGAAGAAAGGAAGGGGACCTAATATTTGCCAGGAGCTGTTCCAGGTACTGAGGATACACCCATGAACAAAGAAAACAGTGGGACACTGTGGCTGGGCGCAGCAGCTGAAGGTCAGATGGCCAGGACTGGCCTCCCTTACCATGTCCGTGCCGAACAAAGACTTGCAAGGAATGAGAGACTGAGGCAGGAGCCACTGGGGCCGCAGAGCCGAGGAGTGACGGGCTCTGACTTCCACCAGGAACCATGGATGTTGTAAATCAATAGTAGGTGCTGGGCACCTGGGTGGCTCAGATGGTTAAGCGTCCGACTCTTAGTTTCTGCTCAGGTCATGATCTCACGGTTTGTGAGTTTGAGCCCCACATCAGGCTATGTGCTGACAGTGCGGACACTGCTTGGGATTCTCTCTCTCTTTCTCTCTCTCTCTGCCCCTCCCATTGCTTGTGCTCTCGCTCTTCTCAAAATAAATAAATAAACGAAAAAAAAAAAGACATAAACAGCAGGTGCTAACCTCACTGCCCACAGTAGCGCCTGGGAGCCGAAGGAAGCGCTCTAAGGTCAGTGGAGAGGAAGTCGGTAATGATGGTCTGTATGTTCCGAGGGAAATGGGCCAGGCCGCAGGAGAGGGTGCATAGCGCCCAGCACCCCCAGGCCCGGGCTGCTGGATCTTCTGGTACTGCTTTCATCCTCCCTGCCTGAGGAGGCCTGGGCCCTGGAGGACGGCCACAGACAGCACGCTCGTGGTCCCGAGCCATCCTTCGGGGACTTCATCAAGCCCCATGGGCCATCTGACTGCATGTTGTCCTTTACTTACAGTTAGTGAGCTGATCTGTGTCCCCCTCCAAATACATGTCGAGGTCCTAACCGCTAGCACCTCAAAATGTGACCTTATTTGGAAATAGGGTCACTGTGGATGGGATTCGGATGAGGGCGAGCAGGGTGGGCCCTTGACCTAGTATGACTGGTGTCCTTAAAGAAGAGGCAGATGATGTGGAGACAAGACGGGGCCATGTGACGCCAGAAGCAGAGACGGGAAGGACACAGGTGCAAGCCAAGGAATGCCAAGGGCCAACAGCCACCAGCAGAGACTGGGAAGAGGCTGCAAGGAGTCTACTCAGAGCCTCAGAGAGAACGTGGCCTCCAGACACCCTGATTTCAGACTCTAGCTCCCCAGAACTGTGAGAGTGCCCCTCGCTTGTCCATCTGTGGCTGTTCGGGGAGCGCCGGCAAACTAAAGTCCTCACCCTCTCAGTTCAGACTCCTCAGTGGGTGTTTCTGGGCTGCTCTGCTGGGTGGGCTGCAGTGCACTGGCTTCCTGATTGGGGAGGGGGGGTCTTTTCCTGGCAAGCCCTGGCCCTCCCTCGCTTGCTGGGGACAACAACTGCAGATTGCTGTCTGGCCAGGTGCCGGCTGAGAAGAACATGGGGTGCCTCCCTGAACCTCCACTAGGCCTCGGTGTGGGGGGTTCATTGCAAAGCAGACCCAGCCCTCACAAGCCTGGGGTAGAGTCAGCATTCAATAAGTACTTCACAAACAAAATTTGCGGACTTTTATTACATTTTTTTCATGTTTATTTATTTATGAGAGAAAGAGAGTCAGAGTATGAGAGGTGGAGGGGCAGAGAGAGAGAGGGAGACACAGAATCTGAAGCAGGTTCCAGGCTCTGAGCTGTCAGCACAGAGCCCGATGCAGGGCTCAAACCCATGAACCCTGAGAGCATGACCTGAGCTAAAGTCGGGGTGCTTAACCGACTGAGCCATCCAGATGTCCCGATTTCCGAGATTTTTAAATTAGTTGGTGTGGTGGGTTGAATGTTGGCCTCCAGAACGACATGTGTATGTACAAATACTGGGAGCCTGTGAACGTGACCTTAGTTGGGAAAAAGGCTTTTGTAGATGTAGTTAAAGGTCTTGAGATGACAGCATCATGGACTAAGAGGATTAGCTCTAAATTGATGGCAAGTGTCCTTATAAGAGACAGAAGACAATGTGACAATGGAGGCAGAGATCAGAGGGGCGTGACCATGGCCGTGAGCGGGGGAGGTCAACATGCCTCTGAAGCTGGAAGAGGGAGGAGCCACTGCAGGGAGCATGAGCCTGCTGACGTCTCGATTTTGGACTTTCAGCCTCCAGACCTGGGAGGGAATAAATTCCTGTCGCCCTAGGCCTCTGGGCTCTGGTCCTTTGTCACATCAGTCCCAAAGGAAAAGCCAACTCTGATGGTCACGGAAGCCACAACCACCTGTGAGTGGCATTGAGTCATTGGCTGGACTCAGTTCTAAGGGCCAGGGTGAATTGGATCTGCTGAACCCAGAGACAGAACTCACATCAGAGAAAGTCAAATTAGCCAAGGCTGGGTGTTCAAGTTCCTTTTGATCTGGTTCTCATTTGTTTTTCCTATTTTGTTATTTATCCAATACTAGTTAGTGGCCTTCGGGAAAACTTTCTCTCTGCTGAAAAAGGTCCCTGTTGAGAGAAATGGCCTCATTATGGGCCCATCTCAGGGGGACGTTCTCTCCCCAGACAGTTCTCTTGCCCTCCTGGCTTCCTGTTGGCAGTGACACGGCCCGCCCAGCCACCAGGAGGATGGTGTACTTCAGTTTCTTGGACAGCTGGCTCGGCGTTGGTGGGCGAGGGCAGGCTCCTCACCTCTCTGCCGAGCGACTCCTCCTGGAGACAGCAGAATGCAACACCATCTGGCTTCTGAGACGTTCGGAACCAGATGGTTCAGACCATCTGGCTTCTGCCCCACGTTCCCTTCCAGCTGGCCTTGCCCAGCCATCCTGCACACTCTCAGCCCAAGTCAGAACATGGGGGGCCAGCTTCCCTCCTCTGCCTTCCTACCTTACAGCTGCTTTTTCGGACTGATGGTTCTTCTGACCAAATGAAAATACAAGCACGCTACGAAGAAGAGCTGAAGAAAGGGAGGATGTTGGGGCACCTGGGTGGCTCAGATGGTTGGGTAACTGACTTCAGCTAGGATCATGTCCCACAGCTCGTGGGTTCAAGCCCCATGTCGGGCTCTGTGCTGACAGACTGGAGCCTGGAGCCTGCTTTGGATTCTGTGCCTCCCTCTCTCTCTGCCCCTCCCCCTGCTTGCACGCTTTCTCTCTTTCTCTCTCAAAAATAAATAAAATTAAAAAAGAAAGTGAGGATGTTGATTTAGCCTAGAAAGGAGAAGACAGGAAGCTGGTGAATGCATCCCAGAGGTGGGAAAGGGGCTTCATAGACTGACTGGGCCTGGCCTGAGAGGCTCCTGACCCACAGGGGGCAAGTTCAAGAGGTTTTACCATTATTTGTAAACACGGACATAACTACCAGAGCGAGGGGCTGTGTCTGGAGGGCTTTCCCCACCCTCGGCCCGTTTCTGTAATAACCACCCAGCCCATGCCTCTGTGGATGGAGCAGGACATGATGCCTTCCGGGGCTCTGACCACCTGGCACCAGATGATTGGATGAGGGTTGTCACCTGACCCACACCAACCAACCTATTGGCTGGACAGCAACCAATCAGGAGCTCTCGCTTGAGAATCTGAACTAAGAGACCCAGGTTCCTCAGCTGGGGTGGGTTCTTGCAGGAGGTGCTGCCTGCGTCTCTCATGTAGCCCCTCCGCCCTCATCTCCACCCGCCCAAGGCGGCTTCTTGGGTGCACCCGTGCTCTGCATCCGAGAACTTCTGTCTGGCAGTGGAGCAGGCTTAGCCTGTGCCCCAGGCAAGCCCGAAATGCCGGAGAGTTCATGTCCCCCTAAGCGGCCCCGAGTGTGATGAACAGAGCCCCTGGGTAAATGCTAAGCTTGCCCAACCCTCAGTTGGGAACTTCGTTTTCTAGGTTTTCCCTGAAAGGTTAAGATTCAGTTACCCATGGTGGCAACTTGCTTGATAGTGACTTCTTTCTTTCTTTTTTTAAAAGTGTGCTTATTTATTTAAAGAGAGAGAGTTCCAAGCAGACTCTGCACTGTCAGCACACAGCCTGACACGGGGCTCATGAGACAGTGGCCTGAGTGGAAACCAAGAGTCAGGTGCTCAACCGACTGAGCCGCCCAGGCATCCCTCGACTTCTTCCTTCCTTCCTTCCTTCCTTCCTTCCTTCCTTCCTTCCTT
>PISW01014262.1:0-21936 GCA_004023785.1 Mungos mungo
AGCACCAAAGACTTAAGCATCCATTTCCTATATAAAAGGTAGCTACTTTTCTGCATGGACCTCAAGTATACTGTAGTATAGAGGTGGAATTTAAGGAAAGGTATTAAGCAGGCTATGTTTTAGCTTATAGGCAAGTAATAAATTGTATCATGTATCTTGAATGTATCATAGATAAGCTGCTAAATAACGATTGCCACTTCAGATAGCTGTGAAATTAGGTGATTAACTAGTTGGTACTTAACCCTTTATTTTCTGTATAAGTCTAATTACATGAAATAGAAGTGGGGGTTTTGATTTCTTACTTTGCTTTTCTGTTTGGAGTGTCATTGTAACTACTGTATTGTAAATGATGGAAAATAATTGCATATGTTAAAAAAATAAATTGTGTTATATTAAAAAATAAAAAAATAATAAATAATAAATAAAAATAAAATCCATTTTAGCCTCAAAAACAAAACAAACAAAAAAATTAAAGAAATGGAATCAATTATTTAAAAGAGAAAGCACCAAGCCCAGACGGATTCACTGGTGAATTCTACCATATATTTAAGAAAGAAATTATACCAATTATCTACAATCATAAAACAGAAGCAAAAGAAACATTTCTTAATTCATTCTATGAGGCCAGCTTTGTCCTAAATTCTTTTATTTAAAAATTTTTATTTATTTTTTTAGCTTTACCCTAAATTCAAAACCAGGCAAAGACATTACTAGAAAGAAACCCTATACACTAATATCTCATATGAATTTAAAAATTCTCAACAAAATATTGGCAAATTGAATAATGTGTAAAAGAATGATAAATATCCATTAGGTGAGATTTATTCCAGGTATGCAAGGCTGACAAACATTGGAAAATCAATTAATGCAATCTATTATATCAATAGGTTAAAGAAGAAAAAGCATCTAATAATATTGATAGATGCAGAAGAAGCAGATGACAAAATCCAACACTCATTCATGATAACAACTCTTAGGAAACTAGAAATAGGAAAGAAGCTTCCTAAGCTTGATAAAGAACATCTTTAAAGAACCTATAGCTAACCCCATTCTTCATGGTGAGAAATTACATACTCTCCTGCTAAGATCAGGAACAAGCAAAAACACGTGCCCTCACTGTTTCCATTCAATATTGTACTGGAAGTTCTAGCTAATGCAATGAGAAAAAGAAAAAAAAAAAGATATGCTAATCATGTACAAATAAAAATGCCTTTGTTTGCAAGTGACATGATTGACTATATAGAAAATCCCACAGAATCAATAACAACAACAACAAACTCCCCAAACTACTAAGTAATTTATAGCAAGGCTGAAAGATACAAGGTTAATACACAAAAGTCATTGATTTTCTTATAATCTAGCAATGAACAATTGAACTGGAAATTAAAAACACAATACTATTTATATTAGCATAAAAGCACATGATTCATATGAAGAACATAAAACACATGAAAAAAAAGAAAGATCTAAACAAATGGATGATATTCCATGAGGCAGACTCAATATTGTCAAGATGTAAGTTCTCAACTTGATATATAAATTCAATTCAATCCACGTCAAAACCTCAGCAAGTAAGTTTGAGGCTACTGTCAAATGCATTTAAAGTTTATGAGGAAAGACAAAAGACATAGAATAGCCAATACAATACTGAAGATGAAGAACAAAGAGTACTGACGCTACCTGACTGCAAGACATTTTAAATATACAGCAATCAAGTCAAGGTGGATTGGTGAAAGAACAGATGAACTGATCAACAGAACTTAAAAGAATGCCTGGGCACAGACCCATATATAGTCAATTGATTTTTTGATAAAGGAACAAAGGCAATTCAATGACAAAGATTAGTATTTTCAATATATGATACCAAAACAACTTGATCCAATTGCAAAAAAGCGATCCTAGATATAGAACTTCTGTATCTCACCCAAATTAATTCAAGATGGCTTACAGACCTAAATGTCTACTGGCAAACTATAAAATTACTAAGAGATTCTATAAGAGAAAAATCTATATAGTCTTGGGTTGTAAGATGACTTATCATGATCTGTGAGTGAAGAAATTGGTAAGGCAGACCTCACTGATATTAAAAACTTCTGAGGCACCTGGGTGACTTAGTTGGTTAAGCATCTCTCTTTTATTTAGTTTTTTAATGTTTATTCATTTTTGAGAGGCAGAGAGAGACAGAGCGTGAGTGGGGGAGGGGCAGAGAGAGAGGGAGATACATAATCTGCAGTAGGCTCCAGGCTCCGAGCAGACAGCACAGAGCCCGATGTGGGGATAGAACTCATAGACTGTGAGATCATGACCTGAGCCAAAGTCGGATGCTTAACCGACTGAGGCACCCAGGTGCCCCTAACATTCGACCCCTGATCTCAGCTCAGGGTTCCTGAGATAGAGCCCTGCATCAGCAGGAAGCCTGCTTGGGATTCTCTCTCCAGTCTCTCTCTGGCTCTCCCCCACTCACACACACTAGAAACAAACAAACAAACAAACAAACATTTTAAAAAGAAATCAAAAACTACTGCTCTGTTAAAGACACCGTTATAATAATGAAAAGACACCACAAAACTGAAGAAAGAATTTTTAAAACACAACTCTGATAAAAGCCTAGTATCCAAAATACAAAACTCTTACAACTCAAAAATAAGAAAACAACCCAATTAAAAAAGGGACAAGAGAGCCTAACAGACCCCTCACCAAAACGCAGCAGTACAGATGGCAAATAGCATAGGAGAAACACTCAACATCATATATCATCAGGGAAATACAAGTTAAAACAGCTAAAACACCTATGAGGACAGCCCAAATCCAAAGCACTGAAAATACCAAATCCTAGCAAGGAACAAGAATTCTTCATCACTGCAGGGGGGGATGCAAGCTGGTAAAAATACCTAAGGAGGCAATTCTGCAGTTTCTCACAGAACTGAATGTACTCTTACCATATGGTCCAGCAACTCTGCTCCCGGAGGAGTTAACAACTTACGTCCGTACAAGAGTCTGCTCCTGAATGATTATAGAAGCTTTGTTTATAATTCTCCAAACTTGGAAGCTACCAAGAAGTTCGATAGGTAAATGGATAAACACACACTGGTGCATCTGCACACTGGAATTTTATTTAGGGATGAAAGAAAAATGAGCTATCAAGCCGCAAAAAGACATGAGGGAACATGACTGTACATTTCTAAGTGAAAGAACCTAATTGGAAAAGGCTATAAAACTTCCAGAGGGTAACAGGAAAAAATCGAGGTGACCTTGGGTTTTGTATTTTGTTTTTGTATGTATGTGGGGTTTTTTGTTGTTGTTTTTGGGTTTCTGAATAAGAGATAAGATTTTGGATAATAGCATGGGACAGAGTGGCTGCGTGTCAGGCCTTGTAGTACCAAGCTTCCCAGGAACAGACAGACAGACAGGAATAGTCCAGACAGACAAGCGGAGAGAGACAGAGGAATAGGAAAACAAAGCCAAAGGGGTGAGAGGCCAGGACCAGCCTCCTCAGCGGTGGTCGGGCTTCAGCTCCAGTCCTGCCCTGGGGCCCTAGAAAATGGGCAGGGTTGGCCTGGGCCTCTGTTCTCACAGTGTCCCTTCTCCTCACCCTCTCTCCTCACTCCCTGAAGCCAGGGGCCTTTGGCATGTGGTTTCCTAGACGATGAAACAGTTGCTTCTGGAGTACAGGGACACAGACAGAGGGTCTAGGAGGCTTCCTGGGGAGGGGGAAGCCTGGGTGATGTGGGGTGAACAGCAGCAAGGGGAGAGGCTGTTCAGTAGGACGCCTGTGTCTGGGGAAGGCCCCCAACACCCTGCCCATCGCACCGACATGATGCAGTAAATAAAGTCTCAAGGATAATTCTTACATAATGAGTTTCTGGAACACGTAAAACTATGGACATAGTAAAGATCAGTGGTTGGCAGGGGTATTGGAGAGGGAGGCAGGGGGGATGAACAGGGTGAGCACAGGGAATATTTAGGGCAATGAAACTGTTCTGTATAATACTTTAGATACAGGTCATTACACATATGTGAAAACATATGTAGAATGTACAACACCAAGGGTAAGCTCTTATGTAATCTACAGACTTTTATCATAAAATGTTAGGGGCACGTGGGTGCTCAGTTGAGCATCCAACTTTGGCTCAGATCATAATTTCACAGTTTGTGGATGTGAACCCTGCATTGGGCTCTTTGCTGACAGCTCAGAGCCTGGAGCCTGCTTTGGATTCTGTGTCTCCCTCTCTCTCTGCCCCTCCCCAACTTGTGTTTTTCTCTCTCTCTCTCTCTCTCTCTCTCTCAAATGAATAAACATTAAACTAAAAAAAAAATAAAATGTTAATATTGACTCATCAATTATAACAAATGTGCCACAGTAATGTAAAATACTAATAATCATGGAAACTTGGGGGGATGTGGGGAGCATATAGGAACTATGTGCCTTCTGCTTATTTTCTCTATAAATCTAAAACTGCTAAAAAATGAAGTATTAACTTACAAAATATTTAAAAAATAAATATACACAGTATAGAAGTGATGGAACTAATATGGAATTTTCCTTATTCGCTTTAATTCACTCAATTGCCTATTTTTTTAAAAAATTAATCTTTATTATGTTTGAGATAGAGAGACGGACAGACAGACAGAGAGACAGAGAACAAGCAGAGGAGGGGCAGAGAGAGAGGGAGACACAGAATCCGAAGCAGGCTCCAGGCTCTGAGATGTCAGTACAGAGCCCCATGTGGGGCTCAGACCCACAGATCACAAGATCATGACCTGAGCTGAAGTCAGCCTCCCAACCAACTGAGCCACCCAGGTGCCCCTCAATTGCATATATATTTTTAATGTTTATTTATTTTTGACTGAGGGAGCATAAGCATGGGAAGGGCAGAGAGAGAGGGGACAGAGGATCTGAAGCTGGCTCTGTGCTGACAGCAGAGAGCCTGATGTAGGGCTTGAACTCATGAACTGTGATACCATGACTTGAGCCAAAGTCAGAAACTTAACCAACTGAGCCATCCAGGTGCTCCCGTTCAATTGCCTATTTTATTGGAAAAAGACAAATGTCTGATTAATTTCAACACCAATTAAGCATTATTCAAACGGTCACTTGGTCTTCTAAATACATTTACTCTCTCTTTTCTCCCTTCCTTCTTTCCATCACACGTTCTACTTCCACTATTGGACATTTTAAAAAGTCAGGTGGCACACCATCTCTTACCTTGTAAATGTCACTACTTACCCCAATTTCCTCTAAAGAAACCAAGCATCTTTGCCTGATCAAAGTAGCAGGTATATTAAGCTATCAAAGGAAGAACGTTAGAACTCAGTAGCAGCAGTTTTCTAAAACTGGGGCTCATAACAATTGTAATAAAAATGTCCTTCCAATGATATCAAAATGTCTTCAAGCTCTCTCTTCCCTACTCCTTCTAAAGTAGATTCCATACTCAATGCGGGGCTTGAACTCATGACCCTGAGATCAAGAGTCACAGGCTCTACCTACTGAGCCAGCCAGGCACCCTGTCTACTTCTTCTCTCACATGTCACTACTTTCTTCATGAGGACCCCTTGCAGATCCTCCTAAACGCCAGGGACACTCCCAACTTGGAGTGTTACACTGTTCTCTCTCTCTCTCCTGTCTCTCTCTCTCTCTCTCTCTCTCTCTCTTTCTCTCCCCTGTCTCTCTCTCTTTCCTTCTCTCTCTCTCTCTCTCTCTCTCTCTCTCTCTCTCTCTCTCTCTCTCTCTTCTTTCTCTCTTTTCTGTCTCTCTCTCTCTCCCCCTCCCCCCCCGTCTGAAATGTTCTCCCATCTTGGCTCCAATATTTGCATGGCTCACTCCCTGATCTCTTTCAAGAGTTGGTTCAAAATTTACACTCTCAGTGTGGCCCCCTCTGACTATACCCTGCTCTACCAATCCTCTCACTCTGCTGCGCTGTTACATGGTCTTTGCAAAGACAATCCAACTTACTCATTTATCACATCTCCTGTTTAATGTCTGTTTCTCCATCAGAGCATATCCTCTGGGGGCAGGGAGTTTGTTTTGCTTATTTAGGTATGCCTAGAATCCTGTCATGTCCATAATAAGTGCTCAGTAAACATTTGCTAAAAATGAAAGAATAGAAAAGTTCAAGGCCTAAAAACTTGAGGGTTGGAAAGCATCTGAGAGGCTTGTTAGTCAAAAACTTCACAGGGAACTATTGTTAGGGGCCAACATGGTGGATAAGTACTTCCTGCCCACAACTCTCAAAGAAGGGCTAAAGCCAAAGGACTCTGAACTCCAAGAGTCTGGGAAGAAAGGAGATGGAGTCTACTAGGAAGACAGCCTCATAGGTGTGTAAATGCGAACTGGGAGAGATAAAAATGGGCCGGGACGTGGAGGCACACGGGGAGGGAGCCCCTTCTGTAGAGAGACAAATGGACGAGAAGGAGCAGCTGGGGAAATGTAGGACTGTATCTGGACAAGAGAAAAACCTCAGACAGGGACGGAGAGGGATCCTATCATCCCATCTCTAACTGCAGGGCTTTCTTTGGACTGGGGCTGGTCGCCCTGTTCCCACACCTGGGGTGAGGGGAGTTCCCTCTGGGCTGGTGGCACCTCAGGGGTGCAGTCGGCATCAGGAGGAACTGGCCTCCTGCCCTGAGTGCTGCAGCTCGCGGAATTTTTGGGGGGGGCAGCATCAATAACACACTTGGAATGGGACCTTAAAACGCAGCTAAGTTTGGGGCACAGGAGACAGTCCACCTTGTCTGTGCCCACAGCACAGTGAGGATAGATCCAAAGCAGTGATTTGGGACACCTGGTCCGAGGAGAAGGGACTGAGAGGTCGCCATTTTTCTCCCCACAACCACCAAGGCAGGGCCTCAGGGATTGGTGCTGGGCCCACAGTGGAGATGGGACCTGCCTACACTAAACTACGCCCATTCATGCTGGGTAGCTGCTTATCTACTGGAGCTGGATAGATGCCATGGAGACAGATGGCCCACTCCTCCAGAGCAGCAATGTGGCATTGCCTGGATTAACTCTAGGTCAATACTTGTTGTTCAGATATATTCTCCCTTTTCTCCTTCTTGTCTCTTCCCTCCTGTAGGCTGGTTACTCTGGTTATTGGTTTGCTTAAACAGACATATTTAATCCATCCTCTGGATGCATGTTCTATACCTCCTTTTATCCTTTCTCTCTCTCTGGAATAATCAGAGTATATAGTTTCTCTGGGTGACATTAACTTTGTTTCTATCTCCTCACCTCTGGCCATATTCTCCTTTTTTTCTCTCTCTGGATTGAGTCTTTTAGTCTCTGCCTGGTCAATGTTCATTTTCCCTTTCTCCCACCCCTGTCATTTCTTTCTTTGTTTATATGCCCTCCATCAGCACTGTCTCCACCCTGCTCTTTATTTGTAGCTGGGGTTTCTAGTTTTATGCTTTTAGGCTGTCTATTTTCTTTGTTTGTTTTATTTGTTTGTGCATTTGCATGTTTTCATTGCCTGTTGGTTTGTCTGCTTTCTTTTCCAGAACTACTTCAAGGAAAAAACCAAAGCACACATGGTGGAGAGTCAAAAACATCACTCTGAGTAGGGAAACAAAATAAACAAGGTCACAACAGAGAGAAAGTGAAACTCTTCAAAAAACATCTCCTGAATTGCCAGGACCTGGACAGTCTATGAGTCTCCTTTAATATAGCAGTACTCACAGGTGTAGAGCACATAACAAGCTTTTAAAACTTAGAAGATACAGAAAGCTAGTCAAAATGACAAAACAGAAAAATTCTCCTTAAAAGAAATTCCAGGAAGAAATGACAGCTAAAGAATTGATCAAACAGATATAAGTAACATAACTTTACAAGGATTTAGAATAATAGTCATAAAATTAAGCTCTGAGCTTGAAAAAGACATAGAAGACAGCAGTCTCCATTGCTGCAAAGATCAAGGATATTAAAAACAGTCATGATGAATTAAAAAATGCTATAAATGAGGTTCAAAATAAAGTGGAGGCAGCCACAGCATGGATTGAAGAGGAAGAGGGGAGAACTGGTGAATTAGAAGATAAAATTATGGAAAAAGAGGAAGCCAAGGAAAAGAGTGATAAATTGACCCAGGAGCAGGAAAGGAGAAGTTGAGAACTGAGTGATGCAATAAAATGGAGCAATATCCATATCATAGGAATTCCAGAAGAGAGAGAGAAAGAGGAGGAAGGGGTACTTGAACAAATCATAGTTGAGAACTTCCCTATCCCGGGAAAAGAAACAGACATTGAAATCCAAGAGGCACAGAGAACTCCCCTGAGACGCAACTTGAATCAATCTTCTGCGTGACATACCATAGTGAAACTGGCAAAATACAAGGATAAAGAGAGACTTCTGAAAGGAGCTAAGGATAAACAGGCCTTAACATATAAAGGTAGACACATAAGAGTAGTAGCAGACCTATCTATTGAAACTTGTCAGCCAGAAATGAATAGCAGGAAATCTCCAATGTGATGAACAGGAAAAATATGTAGTCAAGAATCCTTTATCCAGCAAGCCTGTAATTCAGAATAGAAGGAGATATAAAGGTTTTCTCAAACAAAAAAAACTAAAGGAATTCATTATCACTAAACCAGCCCCACAAAAGATCCTAAGGGAGACTCTATGAGGGAAGTGTTGCAAGGAACACAAAGTACCAGACACATCACTAAAAGCATTAATCCTACAGAGAACATAATGACTCCAAACCCATATTTGTCAATAATAACACTGAATGTAGATGGACTAAATGCTCCAATCAAAATACACAGGGTTTCAGAATGGATAAAAAAAAAAAAACAAGACACATCTATTTTCTCTATGTAAAAGACTCATTTTAGACCTGAGGACACCTTCAGATTGAAAGTAAGAGGATGGAGAAATATCTATCATGCTACTGGAAGTCAAAACAAAGCTGGAGTAGCCATACCTATATCGGACAAACTAGACTTTAAGGTAAAAGCAGTAACAAAAGATGAAGATGGTCATTATATAATAATCACAGAGTCTATCCATCAGGAAGAGCTAACAATTATAAATGTCCATGCACCGACTTTGGAAGAATCTAAATATATAAAACAATTAAGCACCAACATAAGCAATCTTATTGATAAGAATGTGCTAATTGCAGGGGACTTTAATATTCCACTTACAGCAATGGATAGATCAACTAGCCAGAGATCACTAAAGTAAAAGGGGCCCCGAACAACATATTGGACCAGATAGATTTGACAGATATATTTAGAAATCTACATCCCAAAGCTATGGAATTCACTTTCTTCTTGACTGCACATGGTACATTCTCCAAGATAGATCACATACTGGGTCACAAAGCAGCCTTCAATAAATATAAAAGAATTGAGATCATACCACGTACACTTTCAGATCACAATTCTATGAAACTTGAAATTAACCACAGGGAAAAGTCTGGAAAACCTCCAAAAGCATGGAGGTTAAAATACACTTGACTAAGGAATGAATGGGTCAACCAGGCAATTAGAAAAGAAATTAAAAAATATATGGAAACAAATGAAAATGAAAATACAACAATCCAAACTCCTTGGGATGCAGCAAGGCGGTCCTAAGAGGAAAATACATTGCAATGCAGGCCTATTTCAAGAAACCAGAAAAAGCTAAACCTAAAGGAACTTGAAGCAGGACAGTAAAGACACCCCTAGCCCAGCAGTAGAAGAGAAATAATACAGATCAGGGCAGAAATAAACAATATAGAATCTAAAAAACCAGTTGAACAGTTCAATGAAACCAAGAGTTGGTTTTTTGAAAAAAAAAAATAAACAAAATTGATAAAACTCTAGTAAGCCTTCTCAAAAAGAAAAGGGAGAACATGCAAATAGATAAAATCATGAATGAAAATGGGTTGATTACAACCAATTCCTCAAAAATAAAACAATTATCATGGAATACTATGAAAAATCATATGCTAATAAACTGGACAACCTAGAAGAAATAGAAAAATTCCTAAATAATCACACACTATGGAAACTCAAAAGGGAAGAAATAAAATATCTGCACAGACCCATAACTAGTGAAGAAATTGAATCAGTTATCAGAAAACTCCCAACAAATAAGAGCCCTGGACCATATGGCTTCCCTTGGGAATTCCACTAGATATTTAAAACAGAGTTAATACCCATTATTTTCACCCTGTTTAAAAAAATAGAAATGGAAAGAAACTTCTAGACTCATGCTATGAAGCCAGTATCACTTTGATTCCCAAACCACAGATATCCAGAATAAAAAGAGAACTACAGGCCAATATCCTTGATAAATATGGATGTAAAAATTCTCAATAAGATACTAGCAAATCAAATTCAACAGTATATAAAAATAATTATTCACCATGATCAAGAGGGATTAATTCTTGGGGTGCAGGGCTGGTTCAATATTCACATATCAATCAATGTGATACATCACATTAACAAAATAAAAGAACCATATGATCCTGTCAGTAGATGCAGAAAAAGCATTTGACAAAATACAGCATCCTTTCTTAATAAAAACCTCAACAAAATCAGGAAGAAGGAACTTACTTAAACACCATAAAAGCCATTTACAAAAATCCCACAGCTAACATCATCCTCAATGGGGAAAAACTGAGAGCTGTCTCCCTGAGATCAGGAACACGACAGGGATGTTCACTCTCACCACTGTTGTTTAACAGAATGCTGAAGTCCTAGCATCCGCAATCAGACAACAAAAGGAAATAAAAGCCAGCTGAATTGGCAATGATGAAGTCAAGCTTTCACTTTTTGCAGACAACATGATACTCTACCTGGAAAACCCGACAGACTCCACCAAAAGTATGCTAGAACTGATTGATTCATTAATTCAGCAAAGTCGCAGGATACAAAATCAGTGTACGGAAATTGGTTGCATTTTTATACACCAATAATGAAGCAACAGAAAGAGATATCAAGAAACTTATCCCATTCACAACTGCACAAAAATAACATAAAATATCTAGGAATAAACCTAACTAAAGATGTAAAAGGTCTGTATGCTGAAAACTATAGAAAATTTAGGAAGGAAATTGGAGACACAAAGAAATGGAAAAACATTCCCTGCTCATGGATTAGAAGAATAAATTTTGTTAAAAATTTCAATCCTACCTAAAGCAATCTACACATTCAATGCAATCCCTATCAAAATTGCACCAGCATTCTTCTCAAAGCTAGAACAAACAATCGTAAAATTTGTATGGAACGACAAAAGACCCCAAATAGCCAAAGCAATATTGAAAAAGGAAACCAAAGTGGGAAACATCAGAATCCAAGACTTTAGCTTCTACTACAAAGCTTGAATCATCAAGACAGTAAGGTATTGGCAAAAAAACAGAGACACAGACCAATGGAATAGAACAGAGAACCCAGAATTGGACCCACAAATGTATAGCCAATTAATCTTTGATAAAGCAGGAAAGAGTGTACAATGGAAAAAAGACAGCCCTTTTAATAGATAGTGCTGGGAGAACTGGACAGCAACATGTAGAAAAATGAAACTAGACCGCTTTCTTACACCATACACAAAAATAAACTCAAAATGGATCAAGGACCATAAAAACCCTAGAGGGGATAGCAGGAAGCAACCTCTTTGACCTCAGCTGCAGCAATTTCTTACTCAACACATCTCCAAAGGCAAAGGAATTAAAAGCAAAAATGAACTATTGGGACCTCATCAAGTTAAAAAAAAAAAAAACCTTCTACACTGCAAAGGAAACAATCAATAAAACTAACAGTCAACTGACAGATAGTTGCAAATGACATATTGGATAAAGGGCTTATATCCAAATCTATAAAGAACTCATCAAATTCCATACCTAAAAAACAAATAATCCAGTGAAGAATTGGGCAGAAGATATGAACAGACACTTCTCCAAAGAAGATATGCAGATGGCCAACAGACACATGAAACGATGCTCAATGTCACTCATCATCAGGGAAATACAAATCAAAACCACACTGAGATACCACCTCATGCCAGTTAAGAGTGGCTAAAGTGGACAAATCAAGAGACTACTGATGCTGACGAGGAGGTGGAGAAACAGGAACCCTCTTTTACTGTTGGTGGGAATGCAAACTGGTGCAGCCATTCTGGAAAACAGTATGGAGGTTCCCAAAAAATTAACAATAGAACTCCCCTATGACCCAGCAATAGCACTATGAATCACTATGTTGTACACATGGATCTAATATCACATTATATGCTAACTAATTTAAATTTAAATAAAATTTTAAAAAAAAAACCTTCATAGGGGACTAGGGAGAATATCTGATTCACTGGTCAGCGATAGAAGCAGTTTCTCATGCGCAGTTTCTACCTTAGGAAATTCATTATTTTATTTGAAAAAGAAATATACCTACTCATAAGAACCAAGATTTTTCAGGTACTGTAGTGACAGCTACCAATGTTCTAATTGCTAAGCTTACTAATAATTGCTTGTTCACACAAAAACATCACCACAGCTTTCTGTGTGTGGAGGTCACTGAGTTATAAATAAGCTATGGTGTCTTTTTTTAATTTTAATTAATAAATTTATTTATTTATTTATTATTGAGACAGTGAGAAACAGCATGAGTGGGAGAGGGTCAGAAAAAGAGGGAGATACAGAATCTAAACAGGCTCCAGGCTCTGAACTGTTAGCACAGAGCCAGATGCAGGGCTCAGACTTATGAATGGTGAGATTGTGACCTGAGCTGAAGTTGGCCACTTAATCAAATGAGCCCCTAAAGAAGCTATGGTGTCTTAAAATATGAAATTTACTGTAGGTTAAGTAGAGGAATAAATGATTAAAAAACAAACAACAATGAACAAAACAAAACCAAAAACCAAAACCCAAAAAAGTTGGAACAATAGGAATTTGAATTGAAGAACAATCCACATTTCAGCTTTGTCTTTAAAAGTTGAAGAAATATATCATTCTCTTTCCTTTGTATTTCTCATTTGAGATTAGAGGTAGAGAACACCAGTCTGCTAATGTCACAAGCAAATTAAATATGTTCATTCACACAGAGTCCTTGTTCAAATTAAAAAGGAGTACCCAAAATTGGCTGGTGATTATTTGTGCTATAGGGAGGAATTTCTGGTCATCCGTATCATATTTAAAAAGCATGACACCTTGCTCTAGCGTTTAACTTACCTAGCAATAAGGAGGCTGAACAGTGTTATGATCAGGGGTTAGGACCCAGATTCTAATCCTGGCCATGCTAATACTAATTGGATGACTTAGGCTGAAATTATTTAATCGCTTTCAACTTTGATTTCTTGTCTATTAAGTAGAAGAAATATTAATACTGATTTAATAAGTACAAATTAAAATAATATATATAAAGTAAGTACTGGCACTAAGCACACTTCCTTTTATTACTTATTAATCACATGTGTGCTATTACATATTCTACTTCACCTCTTCACACATTAGAATGAGGATGTTAAAGAGAATGTTAACTGGATGATTTCATTATGAAAAGCTGATACTCTTGTGAAATTAAAAAACAAAGATTTCAGAATGCAATTTCAGATTTTTCAGATCTTTTACAAAAGCATTGTAAAAAAGGGGAACGAGAACAAGAGAGCTTTAAAAATATCCTAAGTTTCTAGTCATTAGTAACTTAGAAAGCTGGGTCTAGGACACAGGTTTCCTATATTCCATTTGATTACTTTTCCTGAAAATGACTCAGTTTGCAATAAACATCACAGACTGTATCAGAGAAGGATTTACTGAGGAAAAATTACAGCTACTATCCATGTAGAAATTGAAATGACTGATTTCTATGTAGTTCTACAACATTAACTTCACTTTCTTTGAAAGAGGCAGACTATTGAGTAGTAATCAGAAATAAAGAAGCAACCAAATGTCACTTAATAGCAGAATAACCCGGGTAGCATTTGATATTAGTCGTATCACTGTACAGACTAACTTCAAAATGCTTTCAAAACAACCTCCCTCAAAGTGAAGGAGAAGTTACACCGAAGAACAGCAAAGAGGGGAAAAAATGGACCTGTGAGTGGATTTACCTTACAGTATTCTACAAAATTGTAAATACATGAAAAAAAATGGACTCTGGCTCTGATGGCTAACTGAAAACACACATTTACCTATCTTCCTCAAAAATGTTCCACCACAAAGACAGGAAAAATCCTGAAATAAATCCACGGAACCATCGGAAAATCATGGGTACAGGTACCAATATACAAACAAAAATTAATTTTTAAGGACTTTCTATAAGATTTAAACCAAAGGAAAACTTGTAAAAATACACAAAATTGAGAAATTTACCAACACCTGTAGGCGAAATAAAGATGTACAAGAAAGTGTTCCCAGTAGAACTCCAGAATAACCCAAACTGACGGAGAACACATTGAAGGAGCTATGCATGTGTCACCAAATTAACCAAAGGACTTCCTAAAAGCCTAGGTCAATCCCAGTGTTAGAAGCTGTTGGTTCTAGTGTTCATACTTAGAACACCCAGGGTGGGTAAGCTAACTCGTGAATTTCCACGAGCGGGCAAATGGACCATAGAAGTGAGGTGGTGGTCCCTTAAGACTGCTGTCAAAAACTTTACCTCCTCCAACAAATAAAGAATCTACCAATGCACCACTAAGGTAAACCTGCTGGAAAACACAGCTCTACACTAGAGCAGAAAACTAGAGATCTTGAATCAGAACACGTATTCCCTGCTAGGGGAGCAAAATTTCTTACTGAGCCGGAGGCTATTAAGTACATATATTAATAGTATTCAACCTAGATTTATCTACCTATAGGAACAGAAAACTGTTAGTAAATAACCTGAGAATTGAGAAAAATTCTTCAGGAGAGACATTATATTCAACAGAATACTGAGCACCGTGAGGATGACTGCTAACAGAATAAATCGGAAAGAAAATAAAGAAATATCATTCATTCCCTTGAGATATTGGGGCATCCATCATTTCTATAAAATAGAACAGGCTGATATTAAAAAGAAGCATTTAGAGTTCTCTTAGAAATTAACAAAATTATTGCTAAAATAAAACCTCAGAGAACTGACGAGCAGAATCAATACAGATTAAATTCCAAACAATGGATTGGAAAACTAAACAAAGTGATCCTTCTAAGACCACAATGCCGGAGAACCAAGAGATGGAAACTTTGAGAATATTTATGAAGGGTTAGCAAGGACAGATACAGAATTTTCCATGTCTGTCTCACAGATTTTTCTAGAAGGAGATAATCAGATAAATTATAGATGAAAATCTCCCTGAGATGAAAAATGACAAGGACCGATCCAATTTTGGTAGGAATTTATGAAATCCAAAGATAAAAAGAATATTTACCCATTTCCTGAGAAAAAAGTAAAATATGTAACGATCCTGGAGGAGATCTAACCCGACAGCTATCTTCTGTAAGGCAGGGAGACAATGGGTGTTAGAATACGTTGCAGCAATGCCTTCAATTACCTAAGAAAAACTAACTTTGAACCAAGGACAATCAAATTACCTTTGTAATATAGGTGTGTGTACGTGTGTGTGTGTGTGTGTGTGTGCATGTGTATACACACACATTTTTTTTCAGTTATGAACTAAAAAAAACCTTACCAATTATGCACAATTTCTGAAATGCATGAGCAAAACATGTTAGGACTGAATATGTCTCCCCAACAGAAGTCATATGTTGACCTTTAAACCTCAGTACTTTAAAATGTGACTGTATTTGTGGATAGGGCCCTTAAAGAGGTGAGTGCATTAAAAGGAGACCATTAGGATGGCCCTTAATCTAATCTTGCTGGTGTCTTCATAATAAAAGGACATTTGGACACAAGAAGACAGGGGACATGCACACAAGAGACACAATGTGAGGACATGTCTAGAAGGCAATCATCTGTATGCCAGGAAGAGAGGACTCAAGAAATCAAACCTGCCTGCACCTTGATCTTGGACCACTAGCCTCCAGAACTGTGGGAAAATAAATTTCTGTTGTGTAAATCACCCATCTGTGGTATTTCATTAAAGCAGCCCTAGCAAAGTCATATGCCTTCACACAAAATAATCCAACCAGCAGATTGTATAGAATTTGATAAAAAGTAGTGAGCAAAGATAACTATAAAACATATAATTATACAGTATAAACACACACTTGATAATTATGTGCTAGTGGGGTATGCACAGTTTTAAGAATATGACTGTCAAGAAAGCAGATGAATTATTCACACCCTGAATCTAAAGTTCTAGTCAATAGAAATAAGCCAAAAAGCTTCTTGGGAAGATAAGTTGGGTCATTAAAACTTGCTGAGGTTGTCTTTTATTTGAGAGGTGGGTAGAAGTAATGCAATTTATTTTCAATGATAATGGGTAAATATTTTAAACAGATTTATAAAAATTGGGGTCAACTTCAAACAAAGAGACATAGCAATTAAAACTCCCTGGGAGTAAGCAAAAATAAAGGAAGTCCAATCAACCCAACTAAAGACAGAGTTAAGGGGAAAATAATAAACAGATAAACAAAGGAAAAACAGAAAACACAAGAAAGAGGTCTATATCATGATGAAACAATAGCACATGTGAAAAGGACTGAATTTATAAAAACCAGAAACTCAGATTACAGGGAAAGAAATAACAAGCAATCCAGGCACGTTCTGTTTATAACTGACACCACTAAAGCCAAGTATCATGGGATAGTTAAAAATAAAGGCATGAGTAAAACACTAATAAAAGTATTTTACAATGCTAACAACTTCCATATTATTAAAAGAAAAAAAAGATTTCAGGAAAAGTATAAAAAGGGATATTTAGTATCAATAAAAGTGATAATTCCCCAAGTATATTTAACTGTTGAATCTTTATGAATTCAACATTATGGCTTTGAAATATAAAGGGCTGAGACAGATAAAAACTAAGTGTAAACTTTTATAATTTTGCTGATGGAATTTCCTAACCTGACAAATTAAATAGATAATGGTAAAAATGTAGAGGAGTATGATTCAATTTATCTCTGTATTTCTACCATCACTCTATAGGTCTATCTATCTTTGTACCAAAGAAGCATTCTTTCATACATCCATAGTCAATTTACAAATACATGTTTGTAATTTTACATATGGGAACAAAAGTATGTCAAATGAACAGGGAGAGCACACATTATTGACTCAGTGGTGTTGGAAGAACTGGCTTGCTATTTGGAAAATAAAATGAGCTTATAATGAATTATAAGTGGCTTAATTAGTTACATCTAGAAATCAAAATTATGTAATAACTAAAACAAATATTTTGTTACTTTATGACAGGAAAGGGCTTCTTAAGCAAAGTGTTAAAACCAGAGTCTATAAGACATTGACAGTTTCATGAAATAAAAATGTAAAAGAAAAGTTGCCTTAACTTTGAATACATTAACTTTTTTTTTTTTTTAAGAAGTCATATTCAGCTTGGGACTCAGACTTCTAAGCAAAGCTGACTTTTGGTTCTTTCTCAAGGTGACTTTGCACCTAGCCCGTTTGTAGGCAGGTATCAGAAATACGTTCTTCGGCAAATTCCCACATCTCTGTCTTAAAACTGTGGCTTGATTTTAATATTTAGCAGCACAGCTCTTTGACTTCAGGTCACTTTTCTTTTGCTGCTTTTATTGTACTCTAAAGGGAAAGTCTTAATTTGAAGGTCAACTTAAGTTAGCTCCTTCTCTCAAGTGTCAACCTTTGCATTTCCTGTGGTATTTTCCAATCCTCTTCATTTATAAGATAACAGCAACTTACAGGAGGTTTTTTACCAACCCAAAGTTAATTTTGCTATATTCTGTGACGGAAGATACACAGCACTGATCAGCAGAGAACTATCAAAGTATCATTGCTGTAAAGATCTGCACACCTGTCTTTGCTAAGCTGTTAACATAAGCCTGTGATTCTTACTACGTGAGAGGTAACACACATATGTTTAATCCACTCTGGGAATTGCACCTTATCACAGGTTCCTAAGTGGTAAACTACCTAACAAAATGCCTGGCACACCAGATATAATTTTACTGTTCTTTTCTAATCAATGAGACATATCAGATTAAAATACAGGATACTGATATTAGACAGGAAAACACTTCAGTCTATTCTCAGAAAGGGAGGACATTGCTAACAAAATACTTTGGTTTAGGGCACTGGGTGGCTCAGTCAGTTAAGCGTCCTACTTCAGCTCAGGTCATAATCTCTCTGTTGGTGAGTTTGAGCCCAGTGTCCGGCTCTGTGCTGACAGCTCAGAGCCTGGAGCCTGCTTTGGATTCTTTCCCCTTCCTGCCCGCCCCTCTCAAAAATAAACAAACCATTCTTCTTTTTATATTACCTGCACCACACCAATGTCTGTAACACATTTAGAACTACTGCCCTAGTATACTACTTTCCATATTTCTGCTTAAAATAGTATGAAATGCCCAAATTTAGAGTATAATATGGATCTTCTACAAGTCTGTTTAGAGGGCAGAAACTTGCTAAGTATGTTCAACAGCTCCTACACACATCTCTCTACCTTTAATGCAAGGGGCTATTTGCATTGATTATTATTTCCTGTCCTAAACATTATCTAATGGTATTCTCAAAAGCTGAGAATACCTCCAGACACAGGGTACTATCGCTTGTACAAACAAGGAGCATGAAGTTCAGCATTTAACAGAAATGAGAGAACTGGTTAGTCAGGAACAGCAGTTAAAATGTACTTTAAAAAAGAATAAAATTATAGACAGAACACTGATAGTGCCTCTCCACAACTTTCATAATAACATTTCATAAAAATACATTTAAAAATTAAGCATTAAGAGCAAAATGAAGGAAAAAAACATATAAACTGTCTTAAGCATATGCTGTGCAAACTAGTACCTATCTAATCCTGAATATGTATTTTTATAAAACAAGTATACATTAAACTTTTTTAATATATTTACTTCCCTTTGGAAACTTTACATTTTTGCTCATTTCTCTTTTTACTCAACATAGGACTGGAAGAATTTCTGCAGCACTAGTGATAATTAGAAAATGGGGTAGGTCCTCACTTATGTGATAACATCTCATGTAATAACCAGAGCCTCATGGGCAACTCATTAACACAGATTATCATTCTATAAATTATTACTTCACTGCACTAAGAGGTAAGCTAATGCCCTGATTAAATGAATGCAAATCTAAAACACTTTTCCTCAATTACCAGTGACTATATATATCTATATATATATCTATATCTATATATATCTATATATATATATGCACACACATATACACATGTATTATGTATATGTATATATGTGTGTATATATGTATACATATATATACACTGTATATTTCATTGATCTGTTATTCAATTATTTATAAACAATGAATCTTTAAAAAATTTTAAAACATTTATTTATTTTTGAGAGGCAGAAAGAGACAGAGTACAAGTGGGGGAGGGGCAGAGAGAGGAACACACAGCATTGGAAGCAGGCTCCAGGCTTTGAGCTGTCAGCACAGAGATGAACGCGGGGCTCGAACCCAAGAACTGTGAGATCATGACCTGAGCCGAAGTCGGATGCTCAACTGACTGAGCCACCCAGGTGTCCCTGTTATTCAATTATTTATGATTATATTATTATATATGGGTGATGAAGGTAGTTGCTGACTAGTGTATCAGATGCTCTCTCTAGAATATCTCAGAGTCCCTGGCCAGTACTGGTGCAGTATGCATTTGCACTGCCCCACCCTCCAGGGGGCCCAGGGTCATTCTGCGTTTAAGAAAAAAAGGCTAAATTGAAGTGAGACTATTTTCCCCATCTACCAAACTTCTTATTCTGAAGTTCAGAATTCTGGAAGCATCACAGAAAATAAACAGAATCTCCTCCTGTACTATTCTAGAGAGGGAGAGCCCTGAAAAGTCTATTTCTTTTAACAGGGCAGATACAGGTCTAAGGAAAACTCAAGAGGATTCCAAAGCTGACCAAAGAAGGTATTAATCAGTATAACAAAATATAGTCCTGGTGGCTCTTATCGTTGAAGTGCTCATTCAAAAGTTAATCGGGGGCACCTCGGTGGTTCAGTCGGTTAAGTGTCTGATTTCGGCTTAGGTCGTGATCTCACTGTTAGTTCAAGCCCCATGTCCTGCTTTGTGCTGACAGCTCTAAGCCTGGAGCCTGCTTCAGATTCTGAGTCTCCCTCTCTCTCTGCCTCTCCCCTGCTTGCGCGCGCTCTCTCTCTCAAAAATAAATAATTATTAAAAAATAAAAAGTTAATCACTAGAAGCGGCAGAGAAGAAGGATTAAGTGATAGGTAAGACAAATACCTTTGGCATCCACCATGGCATCTCACACACACTACACAGTTAAAAGGCACTTCTGACTATTTAAATAATGATTATGCCATTTTTCTTGGTGAAACTTGCAATTCAAGCCAAATTTATTCTAAAGACTACAATATGCAGAACATAAAATATGCAAAGAACCTTTTAAAGAATAACTATTGGTATAAAATAAAACATGATTTTGAATAATAAAAATATAGAGCATAAAATGTACCATAAAAATAACCATCCAGTTCTAAGAGGCAGTGTAGCAATTAAAAGCGCAGACTGGAGCCAGCAGATCTGCGGACACCCTGGCCTGCCATCTCCTAGCTCTATGACCTTGCACTAGTTCCCGACGCTTTCTTGATCTCAATTATGTCATGTGTTAAAATGTAGATAATGTCAGTATCTGCCCCACTGGAGGTTGTGAAGAACATTTATATATGACTTTAGTGTATGACACATAGTAACCATCTGATATTTTCCTTTTTCTCTGCTCTTACTCTCTTCCTAAACATCACATTCAAACAAAGCAAGACAAAATTTGCAAGCATTGCGCCACAGGAACAATAGTTTCCAGAATGGAACATTTGCGTGATAATTTCCACAGGTTTTAGCCAAAATCATTTAGGTCTAAAACTCAACTCTAAAGTAAAGATCATTTTAACACAGGAGGCTAACTGTTCTGAAATATGAACAAGAGGCTTTTTGAAGCCCATTTAGATGTATTAATTCACCTGTTATTGCTGAAGGAAGTTTTAGTTCCTTTTTTCCTCCTGAGCAATTAGAAATTTCTGTCAATTACAAAAAAAAAACTGTTATGAAAAGTATCAATTCCAAAAATTTCCTATTGATTTCCTTTCTGTGTCTTTAAAAATGAGTCTGGAATAATAAGAGCAGATCGGGTCATTGTTAAAGAAATTCTCTTTTCCTGTGACTTTACCTCTTTTCGTAGACATTAAATAACTTACCTGAATTAGCTAAATATCACAACAAGCCAGAAGCTAGGAAGCTGAACTAATGGAAGTAAGTAATCTCATGGGAAATTATTTGGTTCACTTAGGGCTCTTTTAGCAATGTGGGTCCAAATGTGACCAGCATCATTTTAAGGAGTGCTTTTAATTTTATATATAAAGGTAGATAATTGAAAGACAAAAAAAAAAAAAACTGACCTAGAAAATAAAGTACGTATTACTACTATTCTTTTATTTCCCGAGCCTTTGAATCAAAGAACACTGATGCCTGTACGAACATTTTATTATTCCCAAATATTATCCATTTACTATTCTGAATATTATTCCTTTATATAAGGGTTCCTAGTTCCTATAAACACAAGCCTTCTTTATGCAGGCTATTTTGTCAACTTTGCAGGCTGGGATAAATCTGAATTGTTTGGCTTTTTATCCTAAAATGTAATAAAAATCATAATTGAATTTCACCTTGATCTCATTGACTGTACATGTTTTGTCTACCTTGGCTTCATATGCTGCCCTTCATTAATACCCTAATAAAATTAAAGTTTGTTTTATTTAGAAAATAATCTTATATGTCAGTGAAGATCTAAGTACTCATCATGTTGGAAATAGCTTTCCAGTTTACCCTTACACTTCACTTTAATTTTTTTTAATGTTTTTTATTTATTTTTGAGAGACAGAGAGACAGCGCTAGCAGGGGAG
>PISW01014263.1:0-21993 GCA_004023785.1 Mungos mungo
AAGATTTTAATCATCAAATGTCTGCTATATACTGAAGTTTGAGAACTACTGAGCTATAAAAAATGTAGCAAATGCTAAATAGGTCATTTTGGTTGGGTAGAGGCAGGGGGACTAACTTGTTCTGTTTGCCTGGGACTGTCCCAGTGTAGCACAGAAAGTTCTGGATCCCAGGAGCTCCCTCAGACCTGGGGAAACAGGGATGGTTGGTCACCCTGCTCAAAGGGAGGAAGCTTCCTTTGTTGCAGCCTAAAGGTAATTATGGCAGAAAAACAATAGAAGGGCCAGAAGAGGAAGTTTCAAGATGGAGGACAGATTTTAGAAGCTGCTTTCTGCTTGTCCGTTCTAGGCTGACAGATATGGTGGCGGGAGGTTACCTGTATGAAGCCAGCAGATGGCTTAAGGCATCTTGCTGAATCCCTTGACATGAGTCACAGCTGTTAGCACTTGATACTTTCTGGAAAGGTGAAGGTTGGCATTCACCAAATGATTGCAAAATGCCAAATTGAAAAAAAAAAAGCCACTATTAAGCTTAGCAGTGATGACAATGAAATCCCTTTACAGCAGAAAATATAACCAAAAGTGCTTTGTAATTGCCACGATTTCCATGTCCCAACTGATGGTCGCCTAGATGCTAGGAGACACTCATTCCCTCTGAAAGTGAGCATTCTTTCCACATTTTCCAAAGCACTTGCAGTTAAAACTGTTTCTGTCCTTTGTGCGATGATAATTTGTTAGCCATGTAAAGTTTTAGTTTTGAAAGTAAAGTCTGCAAAATTATGAGAAAAATACCTAGTCGTATGCTACATGCACAGTATTGACATGCAGTGAGGAGAGGAGAATGAAGCGGAAGGGCCGCTTTATATACGTCATTTAAGTTAAATACAGGCAGTGCTTTATTTTTCCTAAGCGGACAGTTCTGAATTTCTTGGTATGTTAGAATCACCTGAGGTACTTTTAAAACCATACTCATGCTCAGGGTTCCATCCCAGAGATTGTGGCTTGATGGGTCTGGGGTGGAGCTTTGACGTGGGTCTATTTTTTCAAAGCTCCCCAAGGGATTCTAATGTGCAGTTGCGGATATGAATCCTTCTCCTGACTAAATGAGTAGGTGTCAGCCAGCATGCAGCAGAATAACCTGTGGGACCTGCTGAAAACTCTGGGCCCCGCTCCCAGAGTTCCTGATTCAGCAGGTCTGGGGTGGGGCCCAATCTTTGTCTCTCTACCAAGGGTCCTGTCCAGGCGCTGCTGCTGCTGCTGCTGGCCCTTGGCCATGTGTTGAATGCCATTCTCCTAAGCCATTCCTACCTCAGACCTCAACTGACTTCACAAATTATATCTTTTCCTCATTCATGTAGACATGTGTATGGCTACGCCCTCTCCTCCAAACATTTCCATGCATCTTTACTGAACTTAAAGGATATTTCAATTTAAAAATACACTTTCAAGAGCTTGAATATCACTTCACCTTTCCAGATGTTGCAAAAACAGAATTTTTTTGGTTATATCCTTTTTCCTTCACTAGGTAGTAGGTTCTTTGAGGACATTTGTATGTTCAAAACTTACCTGTGTGGCTTCGAATATTGTAGGTGCTTAATAAATGTCTGTGGTCAATGATTATGTATAGAAATTACATTGTCATAATCTGGTAGTTTTTGTAATGGTATTTAAATACATTAAAATCTCTAAAATTAAGGTTATAAAATATGTTCATTTAGTGAACTGTAGAACTAGGAGCTGTTGCATAGAACAAGTAAAATAATCAAGTGAGTAGAAATAACACAAGTGAATCTCACCAAGAAGTATAATAATGCTGCTAAGGTATTTCCGCACTAAGTTCTGAAATGTGGACTAATACAAGGATTAATTCAGTAATATAAACATACACCTAAGACTTTTGAAAATAACTGCCATAGCATGTACTGGAGTAAAGCCATGTTAATACATCAGTAAATCCATGCGAAAGCTAAACATCCTACTCTTTGACAAAACTAATAATAAAATACATTGTATTGATGTAGCCAGCCCCTTAGCAAAAATATCACAAACACCCATAATGAAAAGAAAGCAGATACACACTCAGTGGAAAATCCAATTACATTGCTTGAGAAAGAAGCAACAGTAAGTATGGAAATGGATTGAATTAAACCGGCCAGTTTGTACTTTGCCCTGTACGTTCTCCAGTGCGCCGATTCTCCTTTAGAATCCCACCCTCTTCCCCAGGTCACCCTTTTCTCAACTGAACTTCATCATTTGGCCTTATGTGCCACTTCTGCCCCAGCAGCCATTGGACGGATCCTAACTGAACAAATTCACCAATAATTCGCTAATCCTTCAAAGAGATCAAAAGAGAGATTGAACTGAAGAATGAACTCCCAAATTGAGTTGAATTTGAGTTGCTTTCCATTAGTATATTTACAAAAGTTTGCTATAGAGAAAAGGAAGAAGCAGGCAGTCCGGGCTTTGAAGTCTGGCAAGTGCAAGTTGGAGGTCTCCCATTTTGTTAAATCTGACCAAACATGGAAACAACCAGAAAAGATGTGTGAGTCTCATGACACTCATCTTAAAGTAATCACCATTTGTAAGTGTTGATATTAAAAAAATCCTCCAAACTTCCACATAACAGAAAACTTTGAAAAGTAATGCTTTCAAAATATTGGCTATGTGATTACTGTCCTGAATCATAGGCTTTTATGAACATGGAACTTAATGTGGCAGTTAACACAAAAGCATGCAGATCATGTAGGGAAAAGAGAACAGTATGTGTCAAGCCCGAAGGACTCTGATCTAAACCAGTGTTTCGTTTGATTTCTCTTTTCAACACACGCCACGGCCTTAAAAAGGGAGACTATATTCTTTTATTCCTTGGCAGTAGGAAGGGCTAAGAGTACACAGGAGTGATGGAACTTGCAGGGAGCTGGGCAGGGCTTTTCATCTTGTTGAAATCTGCATTCTGGTTGAGTTTGTTGGGGAAAAAATGCTCACCAACTATGCTATTTCTGCCATAAGTGCAAGAGGAAGAAACCAGCAAAGTCCTTAATCTATAAGGAAAATGAAAAAGAGAACTTGAATAATGGAACATGCCTCTGCTCTGGTATTGAGTATGTAAACTTCAAGAAGTAGCACATTGGTGGTACTAATAGTTAGCATGTAGTGTTTTAGACTATGGCTCACCGTATGTACTCATTATCATAGGTAATGCTTCATTCCTTTTAGACCTTCACGTTTCACAAGGTGTGAATTCCATTCGCTCAGCAGATACTTACTGAGTGCCTCTCACATGCCAGGTGTTGTTCTGGCTCTGCAGATAATGTAGTGAAAGAATAGTGGAAATAAAAATCCCTTTTTTTTTTTTATGGACCTTGCATTCTAGTTCAGAAAAGACAGGATAATTTATGCAGAGTAGGTAAAATGTAGGAAATCACAGTTGATGGTATTACGGTGAGAGGTAAAGCAAGAAAGGGAATAGGATAAGACCTCTCTCCTTTAAAAAGTTTTAGCCTTGGTGAAAAAGTGACATTTGAGTAAATATCTGAAGCAAGCTATGCAGGTAGTAGTGGAAAGAAAGTTCCAGGATGGGGACACAGGAGTGGGAAGAAAGGGAGATTATTTATTTTGTTCATGTCTCTTCATACAGTATGAATTGCTATCCCTAAATATGTATGTGTTTTATTGGGTGTGAGCTATGAGATAATGGGCTAGTTTGGTTTTCTTCTCTATTTGTCTCTACTAAAGAACATAATTAGGGCAATTTGCCAGTTATAAAATGGACACCGAAACCCAAACATGTCGAGGCATTTAAGTTTTCTTGGAAACCTGTAACTGCAGTTCAAATATAACTTGATGACTTTAAAGGTCAAACCGTTGCACCTGCTGGGGTTCATGGCCTACTGAAAGTGAGCAGGTCTTCGGCCACGCAGTCCTAAACAGAAGCACTTGAGGTGAGTCAGTGTTCACCGCGGTGAGAGTTTCAGGAAACTTGAGCAAAAAAGAAAGTGTTGACCCAAGTAAGAAACCAAAAGCAGGGAAGATTTAGCAGAATTTCCTAGATACAGATTTGAAAAAGAGAAAATTTTTTCTAACAAATAGAGGTGATTACAACATATACATATGAATATTTTCTTTTGTCAGAGTATACTTTTTTATTTTTAAGAATAATTTCATTTTAAAAGGCTACAGTGAACAATAAAATGAAATAAAAGTTATCCGTACTTGAAAGAAAGGAATTAAATTATCTGTATGTGCAGATGATATGATCTCATGCATAGAAATCCAGAGGAACACATTTAAAAATTAGGACAAATAAATGAGTTCAGTAATCTGGTAAGATACATGATCATCATTTAAAAATCTATTATATTTCTATATAGTTATCAATGAATAAACCAGAAATGATATCAGGAAATCCATTATTTATAATAGCACCAAAAAGAATAAAATAGGAATAGAATTGAGAGTCCAGAAATAACCTTTACACTTATGATCAATTGATTTTCAAAGACATGGCAGTGTTTTGTCAGAATTTTAGTCTTTTGAACTACATAACCACAATTTGTATTTTTGCTTGAAACAGGAATAAAATTTGCTGGTATTGACAAATGTAGGAGCAAAATTACTACTGTATAAGCTTAGTTAACTGTAAATAGATTTTGTCTAATCTTTAAAAGAATTTTCTATAATATTCACACGTTTATTTCCAAAAGAGTTAATTTTCATGACACGAGTTGATTACCTCTGGCTAGTTAATATTTAAAACATTATGTTTATGTCCCCAGACCCCCTTGACCACCCACCACTCCAAGTCCTAGTTATCTCCAAGAAGCAGCCGCTATGATCTCTTTGATACATATTTTACAGACCTTTTCTGTGCATTTGCATTCATATGTTAGACTGATCTAGCACTTATTTAAAAAAATAGAAATTATATTTATATATTTGTGCTTTGCTTTATTCCAGCAACATGTCTTGGAGATTTTTCCATGCTAGAATATTAAGACCTACCTCTTTCTTTTCATTTGCCACACTGCATTCCATAATATGGTTATGCCATAATGAAGTCATTTCTCTCCTGTTGGACATTTAACTTGTTGCACACTTTTCTCAGTTACAGCAGTGCAGCAGTGAACATGTTTAGCCATGACCCCATGGTGCACATGAGCCAGTGCTTGGGCAGTGGTTCTTGAAGTGTGCCTCCCAGACCAGGGGCATCAGCATCACAGGGGAACTTGGTAAAAATGCAAATTCTTGGTCTCCTCTCCTGGCCCACTAACTCTGAAACTCTGAGGGTGGGGCCTTCAGTCTATTTCAGTAAGCACTCTAGGTGATCCAGATGCATGATGAAACTTGAGAACTACTGGCAGGAATGTATGTGTGTCCATATACACATAGATGCATACATGTACATACAGTTAGTTCTACTAGAATGTGACCTATATGTTCCTAAGCATCGCTCTGTGTTATTCAGGATTGTGCACTAAAAGCCGTAGGCTTATGGGAGAAATGGGGTTAGGGACACAACGATCAAAAATGTTGTCGATGGGGTGTCTGGGTGACTCAGTCACTTGAGCATCCACGTCTGGGTTTCTGCTCAGGTCATGATGCCAGGATTATGGGATTGAGCCCTGTGTTGTGCATACAGGCTGCTGAAGATTCTCTCTCTCGCTTTCTCCCTCTGCCTCCCCGCTCGCACGTGGTCCCTCTCTCTCTCTAAAAATTAAATTATAAAATAAAAATAAAATGTTATCAGTGACACATGAAAACAAAAACCAGGATTCTAATAAAAATGATAGCACAGATTAGAATTGAAATTAAAATTTGGAAGAAAAAAAAGAACAGTCTTAAACATGTTAAGTGAGTAAATACATAAATCCAAAGCACATATGGCATTTTCCCCTGAAAAGACCTGAAGTTTGCTTGTGGAAGTGGGCCCTGGAGGGCTTTGGGGCATGTGAATTACTGTGTAGTGGGAGAAGGAGGGTGATGTGAAGTTGGAAGGAAAATTTTAACACCAGGTGTGGGTGGCTGTGGCTTCTAACACACGTGGTGAACCGCGGTAACTGCTCCATGTCGGGAAGTGTGCGTTTTGTGTATTTCTGTGTGGCTCAGTTCATTTGATTCATTTTTCTGCTTTCACTTAGCATTTCTTGAGCACGAAATTGTGTATAAGCAAACGTGAAATTGGAGTTATACCCCAGTGTTTTGTCCCAATGTATCAATGACCTTGTATCAAATTTGCTTTTTCAGTGTAAGTGTTACAGCAGAACTGACTGTATATATTTCACATAAAAGGGCCACATGTACAAGTGAATGCTGGTTTTCTACTTAATATTTCTTTCACTTAATATCTTTTAGATGTTTTTTCCAATGTCGCATGTAGTTACTCATTTTTTGGAAATGCCATTTACAGCATTAAGAGATGACTAAATTGCTCATCAAAATGCTTGTGGCAGATTACACTCACACCAACCTGCATCTCACACCCTGGCCTTATTACCTGTTATCACACTTTTAAGATTTTGCCAGTCCACTAGTTACACAGCTTTTTCCTTCCTCTCTCCCTCCCTGTCTCCTCTCACGTGTGTATCTCTATATGTTTGTGTGTATGCATAATGTGTCTGTATGTAATATGTGTGTAGCAAGTGTATGTGTGTACATACACACACTGACCTGGTGAGGCATTCCTCCCATAAGCTTCCTGATAGAAAAAGGAGCTTTGAAAGTGTAAAACAGGAGGTGGTGCTGAGATGGGGGGAAGGAAATAAAATGGATTTGGAAAAGAAACAAGATACCGAAAACAAGAAAAGCCTATTAAAAAGGGAGAGAAGAGGGGCGCCTGGGTGGCTCAGTCAGTAAAGCATCTGACTTCAGCTCAGGTCATGATCTCATGGTTTGTGAATTCAAGCCCCGTGTTGGGCTCTGTGCTGACAGCTCAGAGCCTGGAGCCTGGTTTGGATTCTGTGTCTTCCTCTCTCTCTCTGCCCCTCCCCTGTTCATTCTCTCTCTCTTTCTCTCAAAAATAAACATTAAAAATTTTTTAAAAAGGGAGAGAAGAGAAAAAGCCTTCCTTTTCTGTTTATTTTTTACTTTTACCTTTGCTGTACATACACCTTACCACTTCATGAGGTAAGACACTAGGTTGGCCCTGAGGGGCTTTGATCTTTCCCTCTAGCCAGTCAGCACCTCCGAAATTGCGGCTTTTACTGTCAACCCGTTCCCTTCAGCGAAGCAGTCTGAGGTCATCAGGTGTTCCTGCTGGTCAGGGGAGGCCCTGCTGGCCCCCGCAAGGTAGGCAGACACAGCTATCCAGAGTGGCGTGACAGCTGTGGCCTGCCGGTCTGCGGGCCCTCACAGCAAAAACCGCAGGAACAGAGACACACACAGGTGTCACATGTCACATGTCTTCCTGTGAAGACGTTGGCAGTGGACAGAAATGCTTCCAGCTGGGCTCAGTACCAAGCAGGAATGTGGTAATGATTTCATAATTAGATCACATTGGTTTATGATCACTGTTCTTATTAGGAAGTATCATCATTGGTTTTTAAAAAAATTTTTTTAATGTTTATTTTTGAGAGAGAGAGAGAGAGAGAGAGAGAGAGAGAGGACAGAGCACAAGCCGGAGGAGGGACAGAGAGAGAGGGAGACACAGAATCCGAAGCAGGCTCCAGCCTCTGAACTGTCAGCACCAGAGCCCAAAGCAGGGCTCCAACCCACGAACCATGAGATCATGACCTGAGGTATAGCTGGATGCTTAACCAACTGAGTCACCCAGGCACCCCATCATTGCTTTTTGATGATTTACTGTGGGAGATGAGACTTTCATATAAACACAGTGATTTGCGTATATATGTAATATATATAATATATATATTGCATATATATCTTCAACTCAGAAGGATTTACTGAAAGTAATCACCAAAAAAGACAATGGGATATTGATGTAAAGATGCAAAAAGGAATTTAAGGAAATGTGAAAATTATGAAAATTAATATGATGTTGCCCCTTGAAAGTCAGATGCATTTTCCTTTATGTGAAAGCTGCAGGCAGAGAGAGACCTGCTAGCTGGGTCCACCTCTGTTTTGCGGTGAGGTTTTTGAAATCTCAAACTGATATTAAGAAAATATAAAGAATAGTTAACTCTATTAGTAAATGTTACTCTAAATGTTAACATTTCATTTCTAAATTAAGAACTTGTTTTCTTGCTCCCCACTTCTTGTACTGTCCTTTCATGACTGGGAGGTAGACAGAATGTTGAGAGAGAGTGAAGAGAAAACAGTTGTATTTATTTTTTTTTTAATGTTTGTTTTGAGAGAGAGGGGGCATGAGGGCACGTGTGAGAGAGGGGCAGGGAGAGAAGAGACAGAGAATCCCACGCAGGCTTCATACTGTCAGCGCAGACAGAGCCTGACACCGGGCTCAATCCCGTGAACCATGAGATAGTGACCTGATCCAAAATCAAGAGTTGAATGCTTAATGGACTGAGCCACCCAGGAGCCCTGAAAACATTTTAACACATAAAAGCTTTCAGTCTCAAAGGGGGAGAAAGCAGTGGCTCTGGAACAGCCAAGGTCATCGCAGAAGGCAGCTCGTGCATTCTCTCTCTCTCTCTCTCTCTCTCAATGTGTGTGTGTATGTCTTTTGTTACTATTCTTTGCATTCCCGATTGTTATGACTTATGAGTGCAGCTCTTAGGATCAACTCTTAGGATTTAGTGGTGAGTTGCACTAGCAAAGCAAAACATTTCTCCCACTCATCTGCAGAAAGCCAGATGCGTGATTTGTAGGGCCCACTGCAAAATGAAATTATGGGGGCCCTGGTTCAGAAAGCAGGAAAAAGTGCAGTTAAAGGTACTCAAGTACGAAGCTTTATCCTGCATTTGGTGGCTTCTCTTTCTCTAGACCTGTCATGATTTATTTGCTATTCATTGCCAATGTAAGTTGTAAGAAAAATAAACATTTTAAGTCATCAGCATAATTTTACTGTTCATCTTTAGATTGTGCAACGCCAGTTTTAAATGAAAATATAAGAGCTTTTACCTTGAATGTGGAATCACTAAAATTATGCAGTTTGTTTTATGTAGCTTATACATGCATAGGTATTTTGTTCTTACCATAACAGTGGAAATGCTGCACAAAACTGTCCCTGACTATTTTTTAAAATTCCTTTTTGTGTTTTTTATTTATTTTTGAGAGACAGAGAGAGATGGCGTGAGCAGGGGAGGGGCAGAGAGAGAGGGAGACACAGAATCAGAAGCAGGCTCCAGGCTATGAGCTAGCTGTCAGCACAGAGCCTGATGCGGGGCTCAAACCCACGACCTTGGAGATCATAACCTGAGCCAAAGTAGTCCTGGATGTAATATGCTTACCTTGTACTCACTTTGCGTCTCACAGAATCCCCCTACATTGTGGGTCTATTGGAGTTCTGTGCTCCTGGGAATCATCAAGAATGCTGTGTGCAAATGGGGCCCCTGGGGGGGTGCTCTTTGACTTCACAGGTTGAGTGTCCACGTAGCTAGCCCTTCCTATATCAGGGGAAGCTGCTGGACTGCCAGAAACTTCCTGCATGTGCTATGAAGGAACCCAGTTCATGGTAGGCTGAACCATGCCTATTTAATAGTGTATTCATGCAAAGTGGTTTCCTTGAAACTGTTGTGATGCACTTTTTACAAACTCTGTTGAATTACTGTCATTTTAGAAATAGTGAATCTCTTGGAGTGCTCCCAGCTTCATGAAGGGTACCTTTCAGATGGGCCTTTGAAACTTCCAGGCTAAAGCCTGACCTAAATACTCATCATTGAATCAATCTCTGTATCTCTTACAATTTTGTCTGTCTTTCTCCCAGGATTTCCAGCAGGAGAGCTCCAGAAGCCTTTTTTTTGGGGAACAGAATATCCTCGGTAGGTAAATTAATGAAGCCAGCTGTTGACAAGTAAGGAGAAACATACTACTTTGGCCGAGAGTAGAATATAAAGTCACGAAAACAGAAACCAACACCAGTGGTTGTTCAGCAAAAAGAGGGCATGGAACCTGGTGTGAGCCAGTTGTACTTTCATCATTTTAGGAATTTGTTTTCTGATTCTTTTTACCAGGGTGTGTGACTGGACAGGAAAGGCAGCATCCATATAGGGGACTTTGATCTTTCTGCATTTATTCACTTATGCATTGACTCATAGAACAACTATGTGGACCTCAAAGGATTGTTGGGATTTGAGTTGATGGTGATGGTGATGGGTCTAAAACCATGGAAGAAATCAAAGAAATAATGTGAGAAAAGGAAAGAAAAGTACCTATAGAAAGCAAAGATTTTATTTTGGTTGGTGTAATTAGTATATGAAGGGAAGTAGTGGAAAAGACATCTACAAAAGAAGATTGATGTTTGATACTGGAAAGCTCTGACTGTTGCATAAGGAGCTTGGGCATTAATAAGCAATAGAAAATATTGAAGTTTTTGAACAAGTAAAGATTATCAAATTTGTTTTTAGAAATAAAATGTGGGTAGTTATACAATAGGTCAAAAATTGACACTCTCTGGAGTTAGAGATAAAAGGTCATTAATATAAATAGATTGTAATTCCAAATTTACATATAATGAGAAGTCTGATAATACTCATTGTTGGTAATATTACCACTTTTATTATGTGCCTTTGTTTGCTCTGGTAGTTTAATTCACAGAAAATTTAGTCTTGATTTTAGACGTTTAGTGTCTTCTGTTTTGATTTGGATAAATGACAATTTAAATATTATTTATAGGTTAAAAGCATAGGGGATCGCTTACATATAAAAACAAGAGAAATATGGTAACAATGTTTTGATTTGTGCTCCCCCCAAAGCTGACCCTATGACAAGGATTCAAGTTCAAAGAGTTCTTACAAGAGGTGGCACTGGGAAACAGTGGCAGGGGAATGGAGAATTGAGACGGGGGGGGGGGGGGAAGGAAGCCAGTAAAGAGTGTTTTAGAAGTATTCTGTGGCTGCCATAATTATTCCAAACTTAGTGGCTTATAGTTCTGTAAGTCAGAAGTCCAATCCGGGTCCAACTGGGCTAAATACAAGGTGTCAGTAGGGCTGTGTTCCTTTCTGGAAGCTCTAGGGGAAGAATCTATTTCCTTGCCTTTTCTAGCTTGTAGAGTCAGCCCACATTCCTTGGCTCATGGCCCCTTCCTCTGTCTTCCGGACAAGCAAAGTTGCATTTCTATGACCATTGATTTGTACTCACATCTCCTTCTGACTCTTCTCTCTGTCTTCTCCATTTTGAAGGCCCCTTGTGATTATCTAGGCTGCACCTAGATAATCTAGGACAATCTCCCTATTTTAAACTCGGCTGATCAGCAACCTTAATTCCCCTTTGCTACATAGTAACACATTTGTGACTTCTGGGGATTAGCCTGGGGACTTCTTTTGGTTATTCTACCTGTCACACTTGTGTTGCAAAGCCACTTATCTCTGTGAGCAACTGGGGCTCAGCTCTGTCGGGGAACTGTAGAGCTTGCTTCAGTGTAATCCCACCACAGGGGCAAGGGAGCTGTGGCATTGATCATTGACTCACCTTCCCTCACTGATTTGAGGGTTGCCAGCAGCTGTGATAACTCTCTGGCATTGCCCAGTCTAGCCTCAGAGGGCCCTAGTAGTCAGAAAAAGTCCTCAGGCAACTAGTTTCAGGTGCTGGCCTTTGGAAGCTGTTGGATTGTGTGCTCAAAAATGGGGAGTGAGGGGGCAGGAGCAGGCATCAATAAAGGCTACTGGAGGGAAGCACTACGTTAGGACAAATGGAAGTTCTTGGTTTGTATTAACCAAATCCATTAATGTCATCCCAGGCCTCAGCTGCATTGTTTTTATTGATGTTTAGGTATTTGGAATCAATTTTCCCTATTATTAATATTAAAAATTTGCAGATATTTCTAGAAAAATAAAGATCTAGGCTAAATATTATCTAAATTTCCTTCAAACTAAAAATGTGCTCAAATTCTTTGATTCTGCTTATCACTAACAATTTGACTGCACTTCTATTATTATTGTTAGATACCTGGAGACTTGGAAATCGTCTGGTTAGGTTTTGAAGTTACTGATTAAGTGAATTTGTTTATTGGGTCCGTGAGCATAATTTTCTGATGTAGAAGTCAAAACTATAGGAAGCTGGGAAATAATATTAGTTTCAGTTAGTTTAACCTTATGCTGAGCCATATTCGATATTTGGGTGGGAGAGAGATTTGTATTTTATATCCTAAAGAATTCTATGTCTTCACTGAAGCCTTCTATTTTGTATTAAAATATAAGTCAAAACTATAGGAAGCTGGGAAATAATATTAGTTTCAGTTAGTTTAACCTTATGCTGAGCCATATTCGATATTTGGGTGGGAGAGAGATTTGTATTTTATATCCTAAAGAATTCTATGTCTTCACTGAAGCCTTCTATTTTGTATTATAATATCTGCTCAATAAGTAACTATTAAGCATCCTTTGGATACTTGGCATTGGAGGGAGGGAGATGCTGGAGACACGGGAATCACAGTCCACTGAGATGGCTTCCCATACGTCTGTGTTGGATGGATAGCCTCCACACTTAGGCAGTGGGCATCCTTTGTGTTCACACTGGTCAGCTTAGTCCTTGCCTGAATGTTGGCTCTAATGAATGGGGATATCAACAAGCTAAAGTGTTTCTGGAAGAAAGAATCAGGACTGTCAGTAGCCCAAGACAACATCCCAAAGTGTGTGTTCCACAAAGCAGTAATAGAGGTAGGTCATCCTCCCTTTTGTTTTGCAGAATTACAATACTCAGCAACATAACAATTTCTAAGAATTTCCGCAGGAAGGAAACCTATTGAAAAGTGTTTAACCCAGAGGTTCCTAAACTCCCCCTTTCCCTGTGTTTTGGGAAATGCTGGTCTAGAATGCTTGACTAAAGAAAAGCAGTTGCAAGAACTTGAGGACGCTTGAGGAGGAGTCTTGTAAGTGTCTTCACATTACTCACGGAGAGTTAAGGAGGCAGACAATATGCTATATTCAGAGGTTCGCAGGGAGTCAGAGGGTATTCGCTAGAGACTACACTAGACCATTGGATAACAACCATACCAAAGAGATTCCAGCTCAGTGTTAGGGACAGCTGTTTTATTTAGAACCTCCTGAGTGAATGGTCCCGCTCATGAGCCCCTTGTTATTGGAAATGCCCAGGAAGAAGTCCTATGACTTTTGGAACGGGTTTGTGGACTAGGCCCTTGCCTCTGCTAAGGGATGAAAGTAGGTCACCTGAAAGCCGCTTCCAGCTCCCAGATTGAGATGGACTTCTGATTCCGGCAGAGTGGGCCTTCCTTGTGGACAGCATGAGACCGTGGTTGCTGCAGAGAGCAGTCTGGCTGTCAACAAGAGGACAGCCAGATCCAGTACATATGTTAAACCCATGGGGCAATAAGAACAGAAGAGCAACTGGGTAGGTGCAAAAATTGTCACCTTTGCCGTTTCATTTTTGGAAGGCTGGATTTTTCTCTGCAGCAGTCTTGTTGTTTCTGGCCAGCCAGTCACATTATAAAAAGCATGTGAGTTTATTTATTTATTGTTCTGGCATGCTGATTTAACAATGTCCACTGATAAAATGGAAGATGTGAAGTGGGCATTATGAAACATGATCATCGTAAGGCTCAGTCATAGAAAATTACTTTTTCTTGTCTCCTGCCCAAAGGATCACGATTATATGACTGAGCATTGGAACTTGGAATGACTCAATCATTTTCTGAATTCTCTATTACCCTTTGCAAATAGGAAGCTCTTAGGAGCAGCCCCTCTTAAGGGACGTTTATTATAGAGCAGTTCCTGTAAGCTTCCATTCTTCATCCCTGAAATTTATCCAGTCAACAGCATTGACCAAAGGTGGTGGAGGACTGAGTGCTGTTCTCAGGGCTGAGGGGCATGAAAGACGAAATGTTACAGGCTGCCTAGTGACAGCCACTGCTGCAGGAAGGAGCACCCTGTAACATCACAAATTTGTCCCACACTGGCAGGATAGCACCGCGATTGAAATGCATAATTTTACTCCTACCTTCTTTAATGAAGGTTTGCATTGATGTAAAAACAGTAGGAAGCGGTTTTTTCAAATGCAAATTACCTTGCAGGAAAGAAATAAGAAAGGGAAGAATTGCCACCAAGGGGATGAATGAAATCTTACAGCACTTCCTTGGGTATAGTTGAGACAAACAATTAGCATGTTAAGGATCATTATGTCCTGTAATAACATGTTGCTTCAAAATTTCTCATTCTTTCCACTTATGGGACCTTTCCATTTGCTGGGTGACTTTGATGTTGCATGTCAGGAGGCAACTGCAAAATTTTTCAGCAAATCTCAGGAAGAATCCTCATAACAAGGAGTTTAAATTGTCTTTAATGCTCATCCACATGTTAAAAAACTAAATTACATGTAGACCTCTCCCTTGGGTGAAATGATAAAGTTAATCAGTTAGTTAAATGATTGTTACTTTCTTACTATGTACTAGGTACAGAGAATGTAGCAGTGATCAAATTGATAAGGGTTTGGCCTTCATGGAAGGCCTTCATTGTAGTTGAGAGAGGTCCCAGACACACGTGAGTGCGCACGCACACACACACACACACACAAACACATATACACACACATACACACCCGGGCGCCTCCTTATGGATTTCTTCATGCATCATTAATATACTGTTTCAGTTCTCTACTGCTACCTAACAGCACCACCAAACAACCACTGTTGGCTTATGATTCTGCAGTTTCCATATCTGGCTAAGGCTTCATGATCTTTGCCATTCACTCGTGAGCCTGTCTTTCAGGCAATGCGACTACCTTTGAGAGCAGTGATCCCTTTCAATCTCTGCTCTGTTCCTTTTTTATGATTGCATTTGGGAAACAATTTAACTTCTAAGTCTATACTTATTTTTCAGTAGGTTTTCAAATAAAAAATAAATGGTATGTTTACAGACAGGATCTTTTCAAACCCTGCTGCTGCTTTGGCTCTTTATAAACATAAGGTAGCTAGAGTGGATACAGAATCATAGAAGCCTTAGGGCTAGAAGGGACTTTAGAAGCCATCTCTTTCACATCCCTGATTTCAGACATGATCATTGTGGTGGTATTAGAATTTATTTTCTGTGTTTATTTCAGTTAGAAGGGTATGTTTAGATTTTTTTTTTTTTTTACAATTTTGAGGGTGTGGTTATTAAGTTGTAGTTACTAGAAAACAGATTATTTTGTCTTTTCGTTGAGAAAAATCAAACGATTATGCTCTGAGGTTCATGCTTGTAATCTATTTATACCATAGATCTCTGAGTTATGGAGCTATAGGAGTAATTGTTGGACATGAATTTACACATGGATTTGATAATAATGGTAAGTACTAATTCGTTGTATAAGCTGCTGTTTTTATGATAATATTGACGATACGGATGTTAATTGTTGCTATTATCTTTGCATAGTGGCATCATCATAGACTGAAGATTATCCAAAGCAGTATGACTGCTGATTGAAAACTTTCCCCTGTGCCTTGCTGTGATAGCTTGCCATAAATAAATAATTGTTCCTGTTGGTGATGGGATAGCATGAAAAAGAAAAAAAAGACCTTGTGATTTCAATGAAATTAGCTTTGCATTCAGATCAGGATTGCTGTAGCTGCCATGACAGTTACAGGAATTGCTTCATAGCCTCTCCCCTCTGTCACTTCTTTATTCACCATCTTGAGATGTTCTCCCTGGAGGTGTGAGCTCTGCTTCAAAGATGATTATGCTGCCAAGTTAGGACTCTGGAGCTTGGCTGCCTGATTCCTTTATACTATTTCAAGGATTATGCAATGCTTAAGCTGTGTTTTTCTCTATGCTGGCATATCTTCAGAAATTTTTTTTAAGAAAAGCTACGCTTTCCTAATAATGCATAATATAGGCTATGCTGTGTATCCCAATGACATTTAAGCACAAAAGCAGAATATGCATAAACTAAAGAAATGATTGCCCCTTAAGGGTTGTCATCATTTTAAATTGTCACTCCTTTCTCCTTTACCTTTGAGCATTATTGGAAAGCCACATGAAATCTCTGAAATTTATGAATTAGTAGCAAATCACAAATCATATCCACATCTGCGCAGTGACTTAGAGGCAGATTCAAGGAGCTGACTGGCAAAAAGCAACATTGTATAGAAAGGACCTCTTTTTTCTATGTCTTTGGTGTCTCCATCATCCTTTCCTGGATGCTGACCCCGAGGCCAAACACTGTTTTGGTTCTCCTTCTGGACAGTTCTTCCTGTGCTCCCACCAGCCCTTCCTGAATCATCTAGGGTTTATGTTCCTCTGGTCTCTCCCCTCCCTATTAAAATGTAGATACCTTGTGGTCCTCTCAATTTCCAGAGCTACACTTTCTGTCTTTGCATGTTTGGTTTATCTAAGAAGAGTGTCTTAGCTAAGAAACATAACCCAGGAATGATCTCTTGGTTCTGGGCCTTTCTTCCTGGGAAATTCAAGTACAGTTCCCACCATGACTCTTTTGTAGTCCTTCTGAAGTCATTCTCCAAGGACATAATCTAATGATGGCAATTTCACTCTGTAACCAGTACTTAAACAAAGAGTCACACAGTTAACTACATGCCCAGTAACTGTTTAATGATTGGTTGGATAGTGCGTGGAGGACAGCCAGTCCGTGCCCTCCCAGGGCATCCACTCCTGCTGAAGAGCCTTGGATTTTTCCAGTTAACACCTTTGCTTTGAGGACTTTCTTATAAGCCCAATGAAGGATTCTTTGCATAATTAAATTCAAACTAATAGTAATCTTGGGTATGAAGACAGTCCAGATATGCTCAAACTTCTTTTGAAGGGTATAGAGAAAAAGAAGAGTGAGCCTGTGGCAAAAAAGCATATATAACTGATCTTTTTTCCATTATGTTTTGGAGATTTCCATTCTTGTTCCAAGTTCTCTTTTTAGAGCAACCTTCCTTGTCAAAGCAGGACAGATGGGCCTTGCATGCACACTGATGGCCATGGAATGATTCATACCAGAGGTTTTATGTGTCTCTCGGCTCCTAGCAACTTGGAGGAAACACGTTCCTATAGGGTTGAGTCAAGGGCTGCAGTCTCACGGTGTGAATGACTCATTGGACTGTTTCTATAGGTCGTTTGGAATTTCACTGGTACTGGTGCTCCATCTCCTTTCATGGGCTTTCTGAATGAAGCCATTTCATTTCATAATCCAGAGAACATTTTCAGCAGATGAAAACAAAGAATTCAAGATTGGTTTAGAATGCGCATGCCATAAGTTGATGAATCTTATTTTTAAAATGTTCTTTGTTACTTAGGAAGAAAAAACTTTCTCAAACCTCTTTCTCCTTCCTCCCTTTTTACAATTAACCTGAGACACTGGAAAGAAGGTAGGTGCTGGTCCAGGTGTGGTCCCTGCTACTGGGACTACTTTCTCCAGGGAGAGGGGTGATGAGGAAGTTCGTCTCCATAAATAGTACAAGTATCTTTTTTGGTTTTTATTTAAATTCCAGTTAGTTAACATACAGTATGGTATTAGTCTCAGGTATACAGTATGGAGATGCAACACTTCCGTACATCACCCCGTGCTCCTCAGGACAAGTGCCCTTCTTAATCCCCATCATGCACTTCACCCCTGCCCCACTTACCTCCCCTTTGGTAACCATCAGTTTGTTCTCTGGAGTTGAAAGAGTCTGGTTGGTATTTGCTTCTCTCTCTGTCTCTCTATTTTTTTTTCTTATGATCGTTTGCTTTGTTTCTTAAATTTCACATATGACTGAAATCATATAGTATTTGTCTTTCTCTGACTGACTCATTTCACTTAGCATTATATTCTCTAGCTCTATCCATGTCATTGCAAATGGCAAGATTTCATTCTTTTTATGGCTGAGTACTATTTCACTCTGCGTATGTGTATTGTATCTATATATTTATCTGTCTATCTATATCTTCAGCCATTCATCAGTCAGTGAACAGTTGGGCTGTTTCCATACTTTGGCTCTTATAGATAATGCTTCTGTAAACATCGGGATGCATGTGTCCCTTTGAATTGGTATTTTTGTATTCTTTGGGTAAATACTGAGTAGTGCAATTGTTGGATCATAATATAGTTCTGTTGTTAACTTTCTGAGGAACTTCCATACTGTTTTCCAGTGGCTGCACCAGTGCATCTCCGCCAACAGTCTAAGAGGGTTCCCCTTTCTCCAACACCTGTTGTCTCCTGTTCTACTGATCTTAGTCATTCTGACGGGTGTGAGGTGATCTCTCATTGTAGTTTTGGTTTGCATTTCATTGTTGATAAGTGATGTTGAGCATCTTTTCGTGTGTCTTTTGGCCATCTGGATGTCTTGTTTGGGAAAATGATGCAATCCCTATCAAAATGCCAACAGCATTTTTCACAGAGCTACAACAAACAATCCTCAAACTTGTATGGAATCACAAAAGGCCCTGGATAGCCAAAGCAGTTTGGAACAAGAAAAGCAAAGCAGGAGGCGTCATAATTCCAGGTTTTCCAAGTTATGTTACAAAGCTGTAAACATCAAAACAGCATGGTATTGGCACAAAAATAGACACATAGATCAATAGAACACAAAAGAGACCCCAGAAATGAACCCACAATTATATGGTCAGTTAATCTTTGACAAAGCAGGAAAGACTATCTGCTGGGTGACCCATCCAGCAGGTCAGTCGAAGCAGGTCCTGAGGGAGGGGGTGAGAATGGGGTAGGGCAGGGAGCACAGAGAATGGAGGCAAGACAAGGTCTCTGATCAAGCCTCGTTTATTGAGAGAACACACACATCTTATAAAGGGCAGAAGGCGGGGAAACAAGGCAGCTGAGTAGGTTGGTTGCTAGGAAACAGGGTCAAGTGATTTTTAGGAAAAGGCTAGGGTAAAGGGGAAACCGAAACTGCAATTTTAGCACAGCACCTGAGGGGCCAATAAGAAAGCCCAGCCTGACTGTCTCCAGCGCTGAGCTGGGGAGTGATAACACTGCCCTGCCTGCAGGCGGCTGATCTTTGTTCTTCTGGCAGCTCCCCACACCTGGGGAAAAGGCGATGTGTTCAACAAATGGCTTTTGGCAAACTGGGCATCTGCATGCAGAAGAAAATGAAACTGGACCACTTGCTTACACCATACACAAAAATAAACTCAGAATGGATTAAAGACCCAAATGTGGAACGTGAAACCATAAAAATCCTAGAAGAGAACATGGGTAGTACAAATATCTTTTAATTTTCCTTTCTCCTAGGTAGAAAATATGATAAAAATGGAAACCTGGATCCTTGGTGGTCTACTGACTCAGAAGAAAAGTTTAAAGAAAAAACAAAGTGCATGGTTAACCAATATAGCAACTATTACTGGAGGAAAGCTGGCTTAAATGTAAGTACAACTGTGGTGAAGGAGCATCTTGTGGGTCATTTTTTCTCTTTTGGACATGAGCTTCCTTTAGCTTATTGGCTCTCAGTGTGTGGTTTCCAGAACAACAGCATCAGCCTCTCCAGGGAACTGGTGAGAAATGCAAATTCGTAACTCTTATACCGACCTGCTGACCCAGAATCCTGGTGTGGGGAGGGCACTGGTAGTACATCAGGCTGTCTTTTCACAAGCCCTCCACTGACTCTGATTCAGTCTTGTGTTTGAGAATCGCAGCCTAAACATTTGTTTGTTTTCCTAGATTCAGACCAATGTAGAAAGTCTTGTTGCAAACATAAACAATAAAACTCTTATAAATCTACACTCTTTATCATTAAAAAAAAATTTCCTTCCAAACTACTACTTGAGTTTAATTCATTGAAATAAATCTCACTAATTTGAATTAATGACTCTGAATTGGTTAAGAGATGTTAGTTATAGAAGTTTGAACAAAAGAAACGTACTTTTAAAATGTTTCTTTTTCTATTAGGTATCTAAATTTCCATGAAACCAAGAATGCTATTTTATATCTGCTGTTTGTGTGCATCAGATTTTGCTCCGTTCTTTATTTCCATCTCCTTTCCCTCTCCCTGTCATCAGTCTTATCTTGCCTACCTGTAATTCATCTTACTCCCGTGGTACGCTGTCTCCCCTGAGCATGTAAAGATAGACATGCACACACGCTGCCCTTTAGTTCAAGGTTTTCAGTGGCTGCCTAGAAGTCCACAGTGTGAGTGTGTCTAACATACGCAACTAACCTCTTGTCAAGAGAGGTTATTCTTTGTCTCTAGTTCTTTCCCACAGTAAATGCTGCTGTAATAAACACTCTCGTTAGGTTCATATTCTTTTTTTCCATGTAAGATAGATTCCTACTGTCACCAACAGGTTATAATATTTCATATTCTCACTTTAAACTTTAAAAAATATTACAGATGTTAAAATTTTATCATTACATTACAGTGTTTTCCCCAAGTATATTACTTATCCATTGGATTTTATATATGGCATCTTTTGACTTACAAAAATTAAACATTTCTATATAGCTAAAGATACCTATTTGTCTTTAAAAACTAGTTTCTGTATTTGCACTATATGTCATGTATATATACTTTCCCAGCTTTTCTGGGAAAGTTTTTGTTGTTTTGTTATTTTATATGTAAATCTTGATGCATGTGAAACTACTTTTTTATGGAGTTTTATATGAGAATTTACTTTTATTTTCTTCTGTAAGGATACTCAGTTGATCCAACATCACTAATGAAAAGACATTTTTTTCTCACTGAATTGAATACTTGTCAAATCTTAGAATCTTATATAGATTGACATTAATTTTTGGATTATATATTTTACTCTCGTGGTCTCTTTGTTGATTTCTGTACCAAGCCCTTATTTCCATTGGGATTCTAAGTTAAGTCACAGTTCTTGAATGGAATTGACATTTTTATAATACAGTCTTCTTGTTCAAGAACATGGTATGCCTTTCTGTCTGGTTAACTTTTTAGGTTTTCAAACACAATTTTATAGTTTCTTTCTATAATAGTTTATCTCCTGTTTTTTTTTTTATCTTCTTTTTCCTTTTCCTCATTTTGCAGGTTTGATCAGTTTTTTTTTCATTTTTCCTCCCTATATTAATTTTTTTGTAGTTTTTTATTGCACTTTCTGCCCCTGCTTTCATAATTATAAGAAATAGATTTCTCACATTGTGTTTGACAGTAAGAGACCGATAATGAAGAAAGCCATTTCTGTGTGTGTGTGTGTGTGTGTGTGTGTGTGTGTGTTTTAATATCAGGAGCTATCAGGATATCCTGTGTGATATCAGGAGTTATCACATTGTGAAAATCCATCTAGAATATATGTTGCTTCAAGAAAAATGTAGGGGAGGGGTTCTAGAGTCAGAGGTTCAAATCTTGATTCAACCAGTTAGAAGTTTTTTGAACTTGGCAAAGTTGCTCAATCTTCCTGAGTCTCAGTGTCTTCATCTGTGAAATGGGTCACTGGTTCTGAACTCATTCATTTGTTGTAAGAATTAAATGGCTGCAATTATGTAAAGCACCAGCACGATGGCTGACATGTAGTAAGTACTCAGTAAATTGTAGTTACTCTTACTAATACTTTGTCACATACTCATAGGTGCCCCATCCTAGGGAAAAACAAAGCCAACAGCTGTGAGACTGAAAAAAAAAACACACAAAAAAAACAATAGAAGAACAGTTTTCTTGGAGGAACGGAATGTATATTTCCTGATGATTGTTACATGCAGGCATGGTGGTAGACTTTTCAATCAGCTGAAACAAATGTGATCCTCCTGCTGGTCCCGAGAGGTGTACATATTGTTAGTCTATTTTACATATAAGAAACCCGAGGCCATGGTAGAGTCTAGATGAGAATTGCGGGGGACCAGCCCATGCACCTCAGTCTAAGGGTCCCTGAGTAGGGGGTTGGTGTCGGTGCAATATCTATAAGAAACAAGACAGACAACGTGAATGGTGGTAATACCACACTTTACTAAGATAGTCAGTGTCTTATATACCATGGGTGATTACATCTTCTCTTTAATGATTACATAGTTCCAGGTCCTTGAAGTAAAGACATGCTCCGGAAAGGT
>PISW01014264.1:0-21940 GCA_004023785.1 Mungos mungo
CTCTTCCGGTAACCGGCCAACTAGACTCCCGGGGGGTGGGGGGATAAGAAGTTGATATCTGACAAGGGAAGAGGGGGCAAACTTACCAGCTGGTGCTGCTCCCCACAGGTTGGAAGGCTTGGAGGACTGCGAGAGAGTGGGGCCGGGCCACAGGCTGTAATGCTAAGGAGTCAGCCAATGGCGATGTCGCTCCGCCCCTGCAACTTAGAGTATGGGAAGTAAAACTATAAGTACCACAAGTAAAACTATAAGTACCACAAGTAAAACTACCACAAGTAAAACCATAAGTACCACAAGTAAAACTATAAGTACCATAAGTAAAACTATAAGTACAATAGTAAAACTTTACAATAAGGGTTGTTGTTTTTTTCAGTTGTAGAAGCCCTTTAACTTTTTGTTAAACCAAAAGGTTTCACACAGTGAGCTCAGAGAGAACAGGGTTTCTCCTCCACCTCCCACAGTGAATTAGATAACTCAGAAATCATCAAGTCAGATTTGCCGGCTTTTCCTGAATAGCCTTTTTGTTTTCTATTTATTTTTTTAATTTACATGTAGTTAGTTGGCACATTGTGCAACTATGATTTGAGGAGTAGGCTTAATGCCCCCTTACCCTTTTTGCCCATACCCCTCCCATAATCCCTCCAGTAACCCTCTGTTCCCCATATTTAACAGTCTCTTATGTTTTGCCTCATCCCTGTTTTTATATTATTTGTGCTTACCTTTCCTTATAATCATCTGTTCTGTGGCTAAAAGTTGTCATACAAGTGAGGTTGTATGATATTTGTCTTTCTCTGACTGACGAATTTTGCTTGGCATAATACCCTCTACTTCCATCCACATAGTTGCAAATGACAAGATTTCAATCTTTAGGACTGCTGAGTATTACTCCATTGTGTGTATGTGTGTGTGTGTGTGTGTGTGTGTGTGTGTGTGTGTGTGTATCGCACATCTTCTTTGTCCATTCATCCATCCATGGATATTTGGCTCTTTCCATACTTTGGCTATTGATAGCACTGCTAAAAACATCGGGGTGCGTGTGCCCTTTTGAAACAGCACACCTGTATCCCTTAGATAAATGCCTAGTAGTGCAATTGTTGGGTCATAGGGTATTTCTATTTTTAACTTTCTGAGGAGCCTCCATACTGTTTTCCAGAGGGGCGCTGCCCCAGTTTGCATTCCCACCAGCAGTGCAAAAGAGATCCTCTTTCTCCACATCCTCACCAATCTCTGTTGCTGCCTGAGTTGTTAATGTGAGCCATTCTGACGGGTGTGAAGTGGTGTCCCATGTGGTTTTGATTTGTATTTCCCTGATGATGAGCGATGTTGAGCATTTGTTCCTGTGCTGGTTGGCCATCTGAACGTCTTCTTTGGAGAAGTGTTTATTCATGTCTTTTGCCCTTTTCTTCAATGGATTATTTGTTTTTTTGGTGTTGAGTTTGATAAGTTCTGTATCGATTTTGGATACTAACCCTTTATGTGATATGTCGTTTGCAAATATCTTCTCCCATTCCATGGGTTGCCTTTTAGTTTTGCTGATAGTTTCTTTTGCTGTACAGAAACTTTTTATCTTGATGAGGTCCCAATAGTTCATTTTTGCTTTGGTTTCCCTTACCTCTGGAGACGTGCTGAGTAAGAAATTGCTGGACTGAGGTCAAAGAGATTTTTTTTCCTGCTTTCTCCTATAGGATTTTGATGGCTTCTTGTCTTACGTTTAGGTCTTTCATCCATTTTGAGTTTATTTTTGTGTATGGTGTAATAAAGTGGTCCAGATTCATTTTTTGCAAGTCGCTGTTCAGTTTTCCCAGCACCACTTGCTGAAGAGACTGTCTTTATTCCATTGAATTTCTTTCCAGCTTTGTCAAAAATTAGTGGGCCATACTTTAGTGGAACCATTTCTGGGTTCTCTGCTGTTCCATTGATCTGAGAGTCTGTTTTGTGCCATTTAATTTTTTTTAATGTTTATTTATATTTGAGAAAGAGAGAGAGAGACAGTGCAAGTGGGGGAGTGCAGAGAAAGAGGGAGCTATAGAAACCTAAGCAGGCTCTGGGCTCTGGTCTGTCAGCACAGAGCCCGGGGCAGGCCTTGAACTCATGAACCCTAAGTACCTGACATGAGCCCAAGTCTGTCGCTTAGCCAACTGAGCCACCAGTCGCCCCTGTTACTTACTTATTTATTTAACTCCAGGTTAGTTGACATATAGTGCAACAATGGCTCCGGGAGTGGAATTTAGTGATTCATCACTTCGGTAATACACTCAGAGCTTATCTCAACGTCCCATTTAGCTTTCTCCCCATCTTTCTTCCCCTCCAGGAACCTGCAGTTTGTTTCCTGTAGTTTAGAGTCTCTTATGGTTTGCTACCTCTGTTTTTATCTTGTATTGTTTCCCTTCCCCTTCTGTTTTGTTTCTTAAATTTCTCATAAGAGTGAAATCATATGGTATTGGCCTTTCTCTTACTGACTTATTTTGCTTAGCATAATACACTCTACTTCCACCCACGTTGAGGAAACAATGTTTTTTAAAAAGGTGTGTGACTCCAGGGCACCTGGGTGGCTCAGTCAGATGGGAACTTCACTCCTGATCTCAGACTTGGGCTTGTCAATTTGAGCCCCACATTGAGTGTAGAGATTACTTAAAGATGCGAGTCACTATCTCTGAGAGGAAGCAGGAGACTTCTCCTTTCCTATTTGCTTATCTATATTTTCTATATTGACTATGGTAAGAATAAAGCCAGTAAAAAACAAAAGAACGACGTTGGAGAGGCTGGTGCTACTGTCCCCGTCTGAGTGACCAGCTGGCTGATGTCCTTGTGCCCGTTTGCATTTACGTGGTGGGTTTGGCCCTTCCCACCCTTGAGGGGGCTGGTGGGAATTTGCAGAGCCTGCAGTCTGTGAGCCAATGAACCTTACAGGTTTGCCTTGACAGCGAAGTGAGTCACCCTGAGCTTTAGCACCAGTGTAATTTGTTTCATGAAACTGACCATGTCATGCTCCTGGAGGGGTGATTCTCCAGGGACTTTTCCAGCTCTCCTCACATTCCCTCCCCTAAAAGCACAGATGCATCCAGAGAAGGGTCTAGAGCTGCACTGGATGCCCAGAGAGGAGGAAAGAGCGAAGAAGGGGCTGCTCCCAAGAAGCAGATTCAGGCACACACATCGTCCAGGTGTAAGCACCTTGCGGCCATCTGAGATGATTTGTCCAGACCTGACTCCAATGGCTTCTCGCAGGCAATACAGCACTCCAGCCACTTTGCTTGTCCACGGGTCTCCGTTTGGTGGTATTGTGGTAATCAAGTTTTTTCAGCTAAACTCACCAGAAACCACAGCCTTTGAATTGCCTGGAAGTCAGGTTTTAAAACAAGATCTGCCATGAGCCCCCGGGTGGCCCAGTCAGTTAAGTGCCAGATTCTTAACTTTGGCTCAGGTCATGATCTCACAGTTGATGAGTTCTAGGCCCTGGTGGGGCTCTGTGCTGACAGTGTGGAGACTGCTTGAGACTCTTTTCTCTCTCTCTCTCTCTCTCTCTCTCTCTCTCTCTCTCTCTCTCTCTCTCTCTCTGCCTCTCTCACACACTAAATAAGTAAATAAACATAAAAATATATTTAAAAAAACAGGATCAGTGAGACAGAAAGAAAGAGAGAGAGGGCTGGGGGATTGGTGACAGACAGACAGAAGGAGAGGCCCGAGGAACCCTCAAATAGTGAAGTCTCCCTACCCTCCACTGCAGATCTGTGAGAGAAGCTCCAGATGAGGCCAATCCCAGCCTCCAAGCCACCCCAAGTGAAAGTGAATGAAGCAGAGACAAGTTTTCCACCTGTACCTTGTCCACATTCCAGACCTTCCAGATCCATGAGTATAATGAATGGTTATTTATGCAACTTGAATTTCAGGAAATTTGTTATGCACCTTCAGTGACTGGTACAATACCTTGTATATTCTTCTCTGACCCCTTTTTGAGGGTGTTCCTGAAATTCATAGGCTTCAGTAGAGAGGCCTACCTAATGTTTTGAACCCACGGTTCATCTCCCAGATGCCATCTCACAGAATGTATACACGCTCTTTTTCTCTAAGTACTTTTAAAATTTCATATCTTTAGACTTTTACATTTCTTTCAATCATAGTAGTTTTTACAATATTTTCATTACATGTTCTGCAAATATCTATAGATCAGTTTGAAGGCAATGACATCTCTATGAGATTATGACTTCCAATCCACCAACATAATATAGATCCCCATATTTACTTACATTTTCTTCAACTCCTTGCATTGCAGTTATATACAATTTTCTGTAAAAATCTTGCAATCTTTTACTAGATATTCCTGTGTCCTTAATTTTTGAGGCAATTTTAAATGGTATCTTTAGTTTATGTTTTTAATGTTTGTTTATTGTTGAGAGAGAGAGAAAGCATGTGAGCAGGGGAGGGACAGAAACAGAGGGAGTCACAGAATCAGAAGCAGGCTCCAGGCTCTGGACTGACAGCCCCAACACTGGGCTCAAATTCATGAACCCTGAGATTATGACCTGAGCTGAAGTCGACTGAGCCACCCGGGCACCCCTAAATGGCATCTTTAAAAAAATAGTTTTTTGGACACCTGTTTGATAATATAACTACAATTGCCTCCCATGCATAGATCTCTGGTTCCCACAAATTAACACATTTTCTCATTGTTCTAATGATTTCTGCACTTTTAATATAGCCAGTCAAATCATCTTCCTCTCAAAACTTTATACCCTTTAAAAATTTATTTTTGGGGTGCCTGGGTGGCTCAGTCGGTTAAGCGTCCGGCTTCAGCTCAGGTCATGATCTCACGGTTCGTGGGTTTGAGCCCCGCATCGGGCTCTGTACTGACAGCTAGCTCAGAGCCTGGAACCTGCTTCAGATTCTGTGTCTCCCTCTCTCTCTGACCCTTCCATGTTCGTGCTGTCTCTCTCTCTCAAAAATAAATAAAAAACATTAAAAATTTAAAAAAATTATTCTTGCCCAAATGGATTACCTATGACCTCAAAGGCAACAGAAAATAGAAGTGTGAGAGTAGTCACTTTAATTAAAGTCAAGAATTATGTTCTTGACCTTGAGGAGACATCTCTGGGTTTTTTCCACTATGCAGAATGTTTCCTGTATGTTTTGTTGCATATCCTCTTTGTCAATTTCCGAAAGTTTGTTAATATCAAATTTGCTAAGTGTTTTTTTTTAAATCAGGAATGGGTATTCAGCATTTTTTTCAGTGAAGGCATTTAAAAAAATTTTTTTTCCACATAGATAACTTGACACCAGCTATAAAAATCATGAAATGAAGAACTAGTCATGTAACTGCAAACTCAAAGCCACTGGAGTGATAAGCAGGTTTCCACAGAGGATTGTTAGAACTATGATGCAGAATACCATGAATTCATATTTCAGTAGTAAATGTGGCACATATTTAAAAATAATAAATATAGAACAGCAGTAAAGAAATGATAGCATAAACAGCATGAAGTATATATATTTGTTAAGACAGATGACATTTCTAGACACAGTTTTAGGCAGTAAAGAGGACACAGAGGCATAGGTGGGTACATGAGTCTGCACAAAAATAGAATCTGCATGAATTATATTGTTAGCCATACAATTAGATGTCACTTACCAGTCATATGTTACATGTTTAATAAAGCACAGGCACATACATGGTAATCCATATGTATCCTTTATATTTCAAAAGGGACGCTGGGGTGACTCAGTGGGTTAGCGATTGACTTTGCTCAGATCATGATCTTATGATCCCTTGGTTTGAGCCTCACCTTGGCCTCTGTACTGACAGCTCAGAGCCTGGAGCCTGCTTCAGATTCTGTGTCTCCCTTTCTCTCTGCCCCTCCCAGGTTCATGCTTTGTCTCTGTCTCTCAAAAAAAAAAAAAAAGTTTAAAAAAAGAAAATCACTCAGCATCAAAATATTTCTTGAAAATCTTTTTAAAAATGAGATACAATAAAATTGACATGTTGAACTTACAAAAAGCTAAATGGTTGTGCAGGAAGTCTAGTTACTTAGCCTGGTGAAGTACTTTATGCTTTGTGTGTGTGTGTGTGTGTATATTTCTCTCTCAGATAAACTATGGATTTGTAGTTAATAGTTGTGCTCATAAGACAGCATCAAATATAAAGCTGCAAACACATAATATATTTTTAATGTTTATTTTGAGAGAGAGAGACAGAGAGAGAACGAGCTGGGGAGAGGCAGGAGTGGGGGGGAATCTCAAGCAGGCTCTGTGCTGACAGCAGAGTGCCTGATGCTGGCCTCAAACTCACGAACCGTGAAATCACGACCTGAGCCCAAGTCTGACACTTAATCAATGAGCGACCCAGGAGCCCCAAGACATAATGTTAATGTAGGTGAAAATTCACTTGTGTTTAATGAATGAGTATTGAAATTTATCTAGATTTTCATCTACTCAAATGATCATATGATTTTTCTCTTTTGATTTGTTATGAATTACACTGATTGAATTTCTAATTCTATAATCTATAGTGAATTCCTAATTTAAGCCATCCTTAAATTCCCATGGGTGAAGATGATCAACAATTGTTGTTTCATGCTTTACCTCTCCAGTTGGTTATTAAGGTTAGAGTAGCCTCATAAGATTAGTGAGGAAATGTTTTCTCTATTCTCTTCAACATTGGCAAGGTTATCAAAGACAAAGTCTGGAGAACTGTTCCAATTAAAGGAGACTTAAAAACAAGTAAACAAAACATAATGTGTGATGCTAAATTGAATCCTACATCAGAATTTTTTTCTATCGCTATGTATCATTTATTGGACAATGGATAAACTTCAAATAAGGCCAACAGATTACATAACAGCATGTATCAGCATAATCTCTGATTTTTATTATTGTACTGCGAGTGTGCTTGATTTTACGATACACCTGCTGACATATTAGAGGTGAATGGCTCTCACGTCTGCAATTCATTCTCAAATGTTTCAGGGGGAAATTGGCAGTAGGAGACCTAGAGAAAAAGAGAGAGAAGGCCATCAGGATAACTATGGTCCACAGATTCTGGACACAGTGACATCTAGCAACTAAATTTAAATGTTCGCCTTTCACTCTGTGGAAACCTTTACAAGTTTTGCTATAAGTAGGGCCTGATGTTCCTTGCAAGTTGGGAAATATAAGAAGAGACATTTCTTCATGAGATACAGAGGTACATGGAGGGGACAGAACTTGGAAAGGTGTCATGTCGATCCAGGATGTCCCCCCTGAGGTCTTAGCACAACAGTGCAGAGCAGAAAGTGATGGGAGACTCCCAGAAGAGATCTGTAGAATGTGGAAGCATTTCTGGCATTCTCAGAAATCTTAATGGAGGGAAACTAGATTTGAAAAACCCCCAAGCCTTGGTATTTACACACAATGAGAGCACATACAATCTCAGTTGGGCACAAAAAATCTCAGTGACACTGATAGCTGGAGAAAAATTGTTTCTGCTGCAATGTAAAAGACAATAAACCAAACACATTGACTCTCCTTCCCTTCACCTAGTGTCAAATCTAGAGGAGAGAGAGAGTAAAAACAGGTGCTATGGAGTTTGGTCAAGTAGATTCCCCAGTGTGTGAAGGGAAACCTCATCCTGGTTTTCAGAACTACATGAAATACATTGTAAATGTGATCCATGCCTTGAACAGGGAAACAGAGAAGAAGGGATGAGATCATCACAGCCTTATACAAGAAGGAATAAAAAGAGGTTGTAGGAAAGTGGGGTGTCGTAGACATGAAGATGCACCACCTAGACTCCCTTCAAGGAAACACTTGCTACCCAAATTCCAAGAGGGCCATCAGCACAGCCTCTAAATGCCAGCTCCTGGAGGACTGGCCTCAGTTGGGGGTGAGCCGCATTGCCTGTGGTCATGAGCAACTCCTAGGCTCACAGCTCTCCTGGCTCCTGGAAAATGAGATATGTGACAACATAAAGGCCCAGCCACTCAGCTCAGTGTGTGACAGCTCTTTTGGGATCAATTCACACCACAACATCCCGCCAAGCTGGCTGAGGTTGTGTTGAGAGCTGCATCACAGTTCAGCTTTTTTCTCTGCCCAATTCTGCTTCTGTCTGCTTTTTTTCGTCATGTCCATCTGTCCTAAACATCATGCACCTAAAACTCGATATCACCATCTGTTTCTGGAGAACTCAGCCTGCAGCATGGGCAGACTCTGTAGTCACAGGGAAAAGAAATGGTGTGGGGGAGATAGTTGATTATGGACAAAGATATTTTACTACCTATGGTGAGAGACACAAGAAGACAGGACCCTGGATTAGAATGAAAGGAGGTGAGGAGAAGGTTGGCTTAGGTTTTGATGTTGGGTCTGATGCTTTGAAAGAAATCCCAATTAGACAATGGCATAAAGAGAGCTGAAGCTTCTTTCTCATTGAGGTGTTGAAGAGGGGTGGCTTTAGCTCTCCACTGAGAAGTCATCGGAATCCAAGACTCCTTGCATCCTGCTGCTCTGCCTCACTCCACATGCTTCACCTCCTAATCAGTTAGGCTACGTTGTGGTGCGGGAGCAGATCCTCCCCCAGTCTCAATGGTTTACAACAAGCATGTTGTTTCTTGCCTATAGTGCATGTCCACTGGGGGTTCCCATTGGCTTGGCTCCACATCCTCTTCATGTGGAGATCCAGGCTGCCAGAAGATCCCCTGAGATACTGCCAGTCTTCTGCCAGAAGGAAACAAGAGCAAGGAGAACTAGCACACATCCCTTCTACACGCATTTAATTGGCCAAAGCAAATTACATGACCAGGCTTGATTTCAGTGGGGCAGTAAATGTAATCCTAACCCAGGGAGGGGCAGAAAATAGTTTGGAGATATATACAAAATATCACACATATTTGCCCACAAAGATTCACTTCCTTCTCTTTCCTACTCAAGTGTACCCCACCACCACCACCTTTAAGGAAACAACTCAAACATTCCATCCTAATGGGATGTCAGATCATAGACAATGTCCAGATCCTGTGATGGTCTTTATCTCAGGTCTGGATAGGACTCCTTTTGTATGTCTATAAATTAGACATATAAATTATCCCCCCCCCACACATATATACTCTAAACAATGTGGAACATTAAAAGGAAAATCTCAACCACTCCCCCCAATTTCAACAGGGGAAGAATGGGAAGGGCATAATAGTCACTGGTGCACAGATGTTCCTTAGTCCACCTGGGGAGACATGGTGGGGACCCCTTACCTAGGGTGGGGAGTATTCCCTAATCAGTTTTACTCCCAGTAAGTGGTTCCTCCATCCATGTTTCCTGGTGGTTCCTGGTTTCACCATTATGGTTCCTTCTTTTCTATCACTTCCTCAACCACATTTAGAGAGGGAATTAAAAGCCATGCTCTTTTTGGATGCTGAGCAACCTTCTCAACATACCACTTGCCCACAGAATGTGTCTGATAGGTGCTTTTAAGTCTCAAAGAGTCAGAGTTTTTATTTTTTCAATCCAGATTATGTTTCTTTGGCAATTTAGCTCTTCTAAAATATTTTTGGTTTTTGAATCCATTTGGCTCCAATTTACTCCATGTGCAAATACCTATACTGCTTTTTGAGTTATGCTTTTCTCTGTGGACTTAATTACATACATTACCTTGAACTTCATAGCCTTCTATAGAAGACTGTGCATTCAGGCTATTTTCTCTGAGCCATTTGGTCCACGGAAAGGATATATTTGCTGTCAACTAAGCTGACTCAGAGGCTTCAGTCAGGGGCTTACTGGCCACTTCATTACCTGCATCTTTACCAACAGTTTCCGTTTGAATTCATCTTTGTCACCCCAGGATCTTCTCAGACTTCTTTTATTAGTTGGAGATGAGACATATTTGCAATTTTTGGCTCCCAAATATCTATAAATGTCTATATTCTCTATTATCTTGCCTTCTTGCTTGCAACAAAGTAAAACAAATAAATGCTTTCCCAAGCACATTAGGGTTTTTTTCTTCTCTATTACCTTATTAAAGAACAACCAAAATGAATTACTAGCACCTGTTTTCTGATTACTTACCCAAAGTCAAGAGGCTTCGTTGACACATTATCTTTATTCCAAGGTATTGAAGATGACCATTTTGTCAAATATTTAACTACTACACGACATAAATTGCCATCAACCCAGTCTCCAGGAATACTTATTTAAAATTTTTTTTAATATTGATTTATTTTTGAGAGAGAGAGAGAGAGAGAGAGAGATTGCAGGGGAGTGGCAGAGAGAGATGGACACAGACTCCAAAGCAGGCTCTAGGCTCTGAGCTGACAGAGGGCTAGAACTATGGGCTAGAACCCACTGACCAGAAATCATGACCTGAGCCAAAGACGCAGCCACCGAGGCACCCCCAGTCATACTTTTTCACTGCACACTGCTGGCCCTAGAAACAAAACTACATATTCTAGTGTTTTGTTGTTGTTGTTTTCCAGGATCCCCTCCTAAGCACCAATTTCTGTATCAGTCAGAGCAAGCCAGGTTTGGCGTAGTAACAAATTATCCCTCAAGTCTCAGTAACTTAAAACACCAAATGGTAATTTGGCTGTATACTTCCCTTTTTTTTTTCATATGCCCAAAACTCACCAAATTGTATGTTTAAAACATGTGCAGATTAACACATTTTAATTATTCCTCAAGAGAGCTGTTTTTAAAAAGCAAACATAGGAAGAAATAAACCGTGGGCTCACCGTGGGCGAACTCTCACTGAAAGTGCCATCTTCCCAAAGAGACTGGCGCACCCAGAACCGGCAAAGCCGAGTCCACCACGATCCACACCTAACGCAGCAACGCCCTGGGCCTCGGGGACCTGGCATTCGCGCCAACACAAACCCGCTCTCTCTCCACCCCAGGCAGAGGGAGGACGCAGGAACCGCGCCGCTGCCTGCTCCCGAGGCGGGCGGGGTCCCTGCGGACGAGGATCAGGCAGCTACAGAGATTGGTGTCCACCGACCCTTTTCCTGGCCGGCAGGACCTGGCCGCCGCGCCGCCCCGGAGTGCTTTATGTACCCGCGGAGAAACAGAGGCGGGTTCTGAGGTCCCGCCTTTTCTCGGAATTGCAAATCCCGCCGGGTGCGGTAGGCTTAGGTCCCCCTCGGAGTGGCTGTCACTGCAGGGGAGGGGCGGCCACAGGAACTGAGAGTCAGTCCCGTTACCAGGAAAGAGACTGGGCAACACCACGTGTAGCCACCCCTGGGGGCATGAAAGTAAGAATGAGACTTACAGGGGCACGTGGGTGGCTCAAAGGGTAAGCGTGGGACTGGGCTCAGGTCAAGATCTCTGGGCTCAGGGTTAGTGGGTTCCAGCCCCGCCTGGGGCTCTGCGTGGACCATGCAGAGCCTGCTTGGAGTCTGCCTCTCTCCCTCTCTCTGCTTCTCCCTTGCTCGTGCTCGCTTGCTCGCTCGCTCTCTCTGTCTCTCAAAGTAAATAAACATTAAAACTTTTGTAAAAGAATGGTTCGTTAAAATTTTATTGTGATATATTTCAGATGTACAAAAAAAGGTACCATCACACTTGTATCTAAGTCCCATAATGTAATGTAAGGATACATTGCTACAGCTGAAGAGTCCTGTATATTCCTTCCTTGCCTCTTTGCCTCCTCCCCTTCCCTCCCCTCCTGAATTCCATCTCCCCTCCTCTCCCTCCTTTCTCCTTTCTCAAGCCACCCATCTCATTTGGTGAAGGTAGGATCTGACCTAGTAGCCAAGTGTAGTTATTTTGGGAGTTCCAAAGCAATCCAAGTGTCATGCACATGACTTCCTTGTTCCTTAATCCCCACGGAAAATCAAGAAGATACATAATCCGTTTGTATACTTTCACTCCTTGAAGCAATTTTAACAAAGGGGATACCTTGGGGTGCCTCGATGGCTCATTTGGTTAAGCTGTGACTTCAGCTGAGGTCATGATCTCACAGTTCACAGGTTCCAGCCCCCACTGAGGCTCTGTGCTGACAGTTAATAGCCTGGAGCCTGCTTCAGATTCTGTCTCCCTCTCTCTCTGTTACTCCCCTATTCATGCTCTGTCTTTCTCTGTCTCTCAAAAATACATAAATGTTAAAAAGAATTAAAAACACAAACAAAAGAGATACCTTAATTAAAAGCATTACATCAATTTTCTTGTATTTATTTTACTAAATGATACTAAAGCCTTCTAAATCTCCACTGAAAATAGTAGTAAGACAGAGTTGGAAGGTTAGGATAAAAATGGCTGAATATTTAGCTTCCATATGCAGGACTGAGAAGGACCAGGCCAGTGCTCCGGGCTGCACAGCAAACCAACTTTAAGCCAGCCCACAGTACTGCTCAACCTGAGTGGGAATCCACAGAACACGACCCACATACCACATACTACATACCGACCGCACTATCACAGGAGCAATGTGGACGTGCAAGAACACTAGGATGACTTCTTGGAGGAGGTGTTCCCCGAGCTGCAGGAGAAGTAGGCTGAGATGGAAGATATAAACATGTGTGACAACCTGGGGGGAGAGGACCACCTTGAGGGGAAGGTCTAGGTCGAGTTTCACAGAGGAAGGAGGCAGCGCAGACATTGGCTGACCTCAATAACCACTGGTTCAACTGGCAGGCCGTGCTTCATGCAGGGTTGTCTCCTGTCACCGACTTCCTCTGAGTCTTTCTGAGGGCAGTATGAGGTGGGGGCTGATACATGCAGGGGCTTCTGCACCTTCAGGCACCTTTGGCCCACCCAGCTCCTAGCACCTATATGGGAGGGGGCCCAGCACTAGCCCTGAGCACCATCCCAAAACTGGCACCTAAGTCTGAACCCCAAACCAGCTGGAACTCCAAACCCCTGAGCCCAAGATCAGTCTGGAACTCCAATCGGGAGATCAGTCCCTGTGCACCTGTCCTGATACCACCAGGTAACTCTGGTCACTGTAGGGTCCCCTACCCACCCCTGTCCCTGAGAAAGAAATCAACAATGTTCTTCAGTCAATGGGCATGACTGCTTCTGAGACTCTGGCTCCCTTGACCTCCTCCCCTAACAGGCACAAATGTTCCTGGCCAGGACCCCTCCTGAGAGCTCCTTTAAGTCCCCAGTGCCACCTCTCCAGGCTCCAGGGTATAATCTGCTCAACAAGGGACCTTCTCTTACCACCCACTCTGAGTAAGGTTCTGTAGTGAAGGTTTAAAATAAAAAGGATTAGTAAAGAAGACAGTCTCAAATGTTTACAGTGCTACTTATCTCTGGCCGAAAGTTAGTTTAAATATATTGTTTCCTTATCAGCAATAAGATCATACTTCCAAAGGCAGATTTTCTTATTTCTCAATTCAGAAGTGTTTAGAGAGAGAAATGCTTTACATTAGATGGAATGTTGTTTACATTCTATTTCTTGTTTCTACATTTGTTTCTACATCATGTAGAAATATTTTGTTTCTATATTTCTTATTTCTACATCATGTTTATCCTATTCTCAGTGTAGTATTTACTTTTATATTTTTTCTCAATTTTAACTTTTTTCAAGTAGAAAACATATTAAAATTCAGACTTCTGAAGGTTAAATTCATTAATGCAGTTAATGTATTTGTGTAAGTTTCAGAGAGTCATGTTTATAGGGTGACCAGTGAGCTTATGTCCTTATTTTCTCCATGGCTGCTGAGTGTTTCTTAAAGGGTTGACATACGTAAAGGATTGGAGATTTTGGCTTAATTTTTTTCCCTGGAAATCTTAGAGTCCCCTCTATTAGATTTATATAAGCACTTAGTAATATGCCGAAACTGATCAATATAGGACCATAGGATTTGAAAGACATTCATGCCTTTATTTTCTAATATCTTCTGAAGCGAGGCTATTTTTCAAAGGAAAGTACTTTCCTTAACTATTCTTATCATATCCTTAGCACTTCACAAGGAACAAACAGCTTTTTCAACTATATTACTTCGTATCAGAAATGGTGGGGTCCCTACTGTGGCACGGAATTCCCCAAGATTCTTCATTGCACGTATCAGTTCCCTAGCAGTGTAGGAAAACTCAGTCCACCAGGTCTCAATGTTCTTAAAGCAAGACCCTCCCTCACTTTGATCAGATTAAATGTGGAAATACTGAAGGGGATAGAAATACACTCTAAAAAAGCTACATACTGTATGATTCCAACCATTCTAGAAAAGGCAAAATGATGGAAATAATAAAAAGATCAGTGCTTATTCACAGTTTGGGAGGAGGGAGTGCGGGAAGAACTGGTAGAATACAGGGATTTTTAGGAAGTGAAACTGTTCTGCATGATACTGTAATGGTGGCTATGTGTCATTATGCCTTTGTCAAAACCTCACGGAATGTCCAGCATGAAGAGTGGACCCTAATGGACTATGGACCTTAATTAGCAAGAGTGAATCAATATCGGCTCATCTGTTATAAAAAATGTACCACATTAAGGCAAGGTGTTATTAATAAGGGAAACTGGAAGGGAAACAAGGAGGCGAAGGGGAACTCTTTGTACTTTCTGTTCAAAACTCTCCTAGAACTACTTTGAAACATAAAGTATTAATTTTTAAAACTCCAGTTAAAGGGGCACCTGGGCGGCTCAGTCTGTTGGGCAAATGACTTTGGCTCAGGTTATAATCTTGCCTTCCATGAGTTCTAGTCCCTCATCAGAATCAGGCTAGGTGCTGATAGCACAGAACCCGCTTTGAATCCTCTATCTCCCTCTCTCTCTGCCCCTCCCTTCCTTGCACTCTTTCTCTCAAAAATAAATTTAAAATGTGGGCATCTGTGGCTTAGTCAGTTAAGCATCCAATTGTGGGTCAGGTCATGATCTCACAGATGGTGAGTTCAAGCCCAGGGTCTGGCTCCGTCCTGACAGCTCAGAGCCTGGAACCTGCTTCAGATTCTGTATCTCCCTCTCTCTGTCTCTCTCCCGCTCAGGCACTCGCTTGCTCTCTCTCTCTCTCTCTCTCTCTCTCTCTCTCTCTCATTCTCTCTCTCTAAAAAATAAGAAACACTAAAAAATTAATAAATAAATCTTTTAAAAATATATATAATAAAATATAAAACTCCAGTTGGTAAATGAACAGGAGATATGAAGAGACATTTCATAAAAGAAGATGTACATGGCAAACAAACGCATGAAAAGACATTCAACATCACCAGCCAGTGGGAAATGCAAATTAATACCATGGTTAGATGTCACTGTGCACCTATGAGAAGGGCTAAGATAAACAGCAACAGCACTAACTGCTAGTGAAGACAGAGAAGCTGGGTCTCTCATACATCATTCATGGGAATGTGAAATGGTACAACCACTTGGGAAAAGTTTCTTTGTTTGAAAAATGTGCGTTTGTTTATTTTTTTATTTTTCATGTTTTATTTATTTTTGAGAGAGAGAGACAGCGTGAGCAGGGGAGGATCAGAGAGAGAGGGGGACAAAGAATCTGAAGCAGGTCCCAGGCTCTGAGCTAGCTGTCAGCACAGAGCCTGACGCAGGGCTCGAACCCACAAACTGCGAGGTCATGACCTGAACTGATGTTGGACGCTTAACCGACTGAGCTACCCAGGCGCCCCTATTTATTTATTTTTGAGAGAAGGAGAGGAGTGCATGTGGAATGAGGGAGGGACAGGGAAAGAAAGGCAGAGGGAGACAGAGAATCCAAACGGGTTTCGAACTTTCAGCAGAGAGTCTGATACAGGACTCGAACTCACACACTACAAGATCATGACCTGAGCTGAAATCAGACACTCAACTGCTATCCAGGTGCCCCTAGAAAGGTTTCTGAAAAAATGAAATATGCACTTACCATAGAACCCAGCAATGGCGCTCCTGGGTATTTATCCCAGAGAAATGAAAATCTATGCCCACCCAAACCCTGTACATAATTCTTTACAGCAGCTCTACTTGTAATAGAGCCAAACTAGAAGGCATCAAAGTGTCCCTCAATAGATGGATGATTCAAGAAACTCTGGCACATCCATACCATACTCAAATAAAAGGAACAAATTATTTAGATAGACACAACTATAGAGAAATCATAAAGGCATTATACTGAGTGAGAAGCGTCACCTTCAAAAAGTCACATACTTTATGATTCAATTCATATAAAGTTCTTGAAATTATACACTTCTAGAGACAGAATAAAGGTTAGAAGTTCAGGGGTTGGTGATGGTGGGCAGGGAGATGGATGTATATGAGCAGCAAGAAGTAGCATAAGGGAGATCTTTGTGGTGGAATTGTTTTGATGAGAGCAATAGGTACCGAAATTTACAATAAATCTATACCATTGTGCCAGTGGCAATTTCCTGGTTTTGACATTGCACTATAATGACAGAAGATGTAACTCCTGGAAGAAACTAAAAGGGACACAGGACTTCTCTCTACTATCTTTGAAGCTTCCTGTGAATATGTAATTATTTCAAAGTAGAAATTATTTTAAAGACAAGTATGAGTTGATATATTTGCAACACAGAAATGACAGTATTAGGATCAGAATATACAAAGAATGGCTACAAATAGAAAGATTAAAGCAAGCAATCCAATAGGAGCATGGGAAAAGAATTAAACAGAACTGCAGAGGAAACACAACTGGCCAATAAATATGAGAGAAGATGCTCAGCCACGGAGGAACTGGAGAAATATAAAGGAATACTGATACATTGTTATTTCATTCCCTTCAGATTGGGAAACATTTGTAAACCCAACAATCTGAAGTGTTGGCCAAGATGTAGGTAAATTGGAACATGATTCAGGTAGTAGTATAAAATAGTGCAACATTGTGGAGAGGAGTTGGTAGTAAACTGAACATGTACGTAAGTTTTGACGCATCAATTCCACATTTTGGTTTATGCGTTTCCTGTTGGTATATATCTTAGTAAAAAAAAAAAAAACCCACACGGCATGTCAAAAATGTGCACAAGGAGACAAGAGCAGTCATTTTAGCACTGTGTGGAGCACCAAATTTTGGAAATAGCTTAATTGTCCATCTTTTATGAAATGGGGAAATAATATACAATACTATTTATTGGAGGGAATATTAGGAATGACTTTAAGAGAATAAACTATAACACACACATCGACATAGATATGAGAAACAAAATGTTGAGTTCAATCAAGTTGCAGAAGTATACATATAGGATTACAGCTTTTTTGATGGGGGAGAGAAAGAGCAGGGGGGGAGGGGCAGAGGGAGAGAGAGAATCATAGGCAGGCTCCAGGCTCAGCTTGGAGTCAACACTCAGTGGGGAGCCTGTTGTGGGGCTTCACATGGGGCTCACCTCAGGGTTCATCTCAGGGCTCACCAGGGAGCTCAGTTAGGATCATGACCTGAGCCAAAATCAAGAGTTGGATGCGCAACTGACTGAGCCACCCAGTCACCCTGAATTATAACATTTAACTCAGCCTGACATGCATATACAACAGTGTTCATAGTGTTCCTGGATATGTGTGTGTAAAACAGTGTGTGTTAAAAAGGCTATAAAGACATGCAGTAAACTCAGGATATTGGTTACCTCTGAGAAAAGGAGAGAAAAATGAAACTGGACATGAAACGTAAAAAGAACCTCAAATTTATCCACAATATTTTATTTATTGAATTTCAAAAAGGCTTGAAGTAACTATGGTAAAATGCCAACAGTTGTCAGTTTGGGGCAAAAGGATAACAAAAGGTGGGTGACAAAAGAAGTGTTTTTTCTAATATATTTGTACTTCTAGAAGTATATTTTCTTTGCTATTATGAAACATACACCACACAAACCCAAACTGGGTTTATCCCAGAATACAAGATTGTACAAGAAAACCATTAATTAATATAAAATATCACAGGAACAATTAATAGAAAGTCAAAATTGTCTCAAATACAAAAATCTGTTTGATAATATTCACAATGTGTTCTAGAAAAGAGTTATTTTAGAATAGTAACAGGAAGGTTTCTTTTTTAATTTGAGGAAGACTTGAGGCAACATCAATACACACACACACACACACACCTCTGAACCAGAAGTGGCTTGGGGTGTGGCAGCCAGAGTGAGTGTGTGTCTGAATGAGCGTGTGCAGGTTGGAAATAGTGATGTGAGGAATGGTCCATGGTGAGGGGAAGTAGGGTTCTGAGAGACTCTGAGAAAATCCAATCCACAGAGAAACCAAAACAGGCACAGAACAGGGAGACCCACACCCTCAGACCTGCCTCTGCTCCCCAGTGTCGTGCTATGCTCTCTTGTATTTCACAGACTCAGTTCAGAAAAGTTATGGTCCAGGGCATCTGGGTTGCTAAGTTGGTTAAATGTAAGACTTCAGTTCAGGTCACAATCTCAGTGATCCTGAGTTCGAAGCCTGCATAAGGGCTTTGGACTGTCAGTTCTGATCCTGCTTTGGATCCTGTCTCCCTCGCTCTCTGCCCCTCCTCCACTCATCATCTCTGTCCCCCTCCCCAAATTAAATAAACTATAAAAATTTTTAAATGTTTATTTATTTTTGAGAGAGAGAGAGAGAGAAAGCAACAGAGAAGAGCAGGGGAGGGTCAGAGAGAGAGGGAAACACAGCAGGAGTAAAGGTGCACTTTAAATGCCAATAGCCTGAGATAATTCTGAATCAGTGAACAACAGGAAGAGAAAGTACACAGTGGCTGTGTCCTGATTCTTCACTCTTCACTTCCATGTCAGGCTGAGATGAAAAAAGGAACAAAGTTGAAAACTTATTTCCTTGAAGCTTGTTCATTGAAAGTGTATTTCAAAATCATGTCACGTCTTCACATGAAGATATTGATGAGTCAGCTTAAGGCTCCTCTTCCCCTTATAGGGAAGGACGAAGGAAAACTCAGAGGGAAAACTGTCCCTGAAACTTTTTAAATGCTCATTTCATTTGATAACCAGCAAAATCTACTCTTATGGATAGAAAGAAAGAGAGAGACAGAAAAAGGTGGATATGGATATAGATATATTTCTAAGGGATTTTAAAGGAAGGAAGGAGGAAGTTCGAGACTTTCCATCAATATCACCTCCAACATTGCACTAGGAGAGGCCAAGAAACAGCAGCACTTCATGTTAGGAGTCCTGACCTTGGAAGGGCCAGAACTATGACCTGACAATGATCCTGCGCTTTGCTGAAGAAGAAATTCACATTTTCCCCAGAACAATCAAGAGGCTCTGATCATAACATAATATTTCTGGGGGAAGTGACAGACATTAAACACGGGAAACAATATAAACTCGTCTGCTTCTTCCATTACAATAGAGGCCAATGCTTTCAAGAGATGAGAGCTGGACAGAGGATCCTGATGGTAAAAATGAGTATTCAGGTCTCTGGTGAGTATTTTCAGAGTATTTATATGTTCTAAAAGTTAAGATTCCCATATCAAATATCTTACTTATTTACCCAGCTTGGACACTTACAAGACATAGACCTTTGAGAGAGTAAAATTCTCTGTGCCTCAGTTTTATCACCTCTAAAATGGAGATCATGTGTATCTACCTCATAGAGATATGAGAATGTATGCAAAGCATTAGCAACCAGCATTAGTAGCTGATTGTAATAACAGCTCAATAAATAGTAACATAAAGTACTTGTAAAAGTTGTACTTATTTCAAATTGAAGCTTCTTGAAAACAATTTAATGCTCAGCTTACCCAGAATTCTGAGGGAAACTTGGGCAGCTCAGCTTCTTAGGAACTCTAATTTACCTATACACTCCCTTCTCTTTCCTTCAGTGGGGTTCTCTGTGCTAGAGTTTCTCTTCAGAAAAAGTCCTACTGATGGTCAGAGACATCCTGTCTTTTCTTCTCTCTGAGGTAATAACCTGTATCAGTTTCAAGTGATCAGAATATTTTTTTCTATATAATGTTAAGGCTATATAATATTCCCATCTGTAATCTCCAAGATCTTCCTCATAGGTTCTGGGTTAGGGGGATGAGCCTTGGTTTTATTCTCCATCCAGATGGCATGTGCTGAGCCACCTGTTTCTGAGATACCAGTGCCTCTTTTGTCATCAAACCTGATGTCAGCATCTCATGTTCTTATTTAAGGCAACAGATCTGTACAGTGAGGTACAGTGATTGGGGTTTCCTGATGCATTTCCCTTCAGAACCCATATAAACAAGGCAAATCTTTCATGTAGGCCACCTTTTGGATCCAGTAATCTCATCACTGGGGATTTATAAATATACCAAAGAAAGAAAAGGCTGTATGCCTAGCAGTGTAAAATTGTTAGTGATGCAAATTAATAGGAGGATGATTACTGAAATTTTGTATACTGCTGGGATATTATGCAACTGTTGCAAGTGATAATTTTGAAGATTATGGGATGACATGGAGAAATGCCCATGTTAGTCCTCTACATGGACTAACTGCTGCAAAACAAACAACTTTGATATCTCAGGCATATGATAATAAGCATGTATGCATTTGCAGGTCAGCTGGGGTTTGGTTAACCTAGGTGAGGTCAGTCAAATGTGGCTCCAGGCCATGAGCTGAGTGCAAGCCTATTTCACATCTCTCACTTATCAGTGACTGGTGGACTGCCCAGGATATAGTCTTTGCATGGCAGTAGCAGAAGCCCAAGAGAACAAACCTACTGCTGAAATACGGAAAGTCTCTGTGCACATCACAATCACTGACATTTCATTGGTCAAATGAAGTCACATAGCCAAACCCACATCAAGGGGGTAGGAAATACACTCTAGCTCTAATGTTAGGAACTACAAAGAGTATAGCACAGGGAGTGATGTACTGGTAACAATAATGCGATCTACAATAATGCTTCCCACAAAAAGGTTATAGAAAAAGCATACAGGATATAAAGTTTATCGAACAATTTGATCATAACAATGTTTTTGTATACCAACAAAGAATGGAAATACATACGCAAAATTGAAAAAGAGTATGCCTGGATAACAAGATAAGAACTTTGTATTTTGCCTTTCTCCATTTCTCAAACTTACATTAATAGAATTTTATCACCCTTCCTTTTTCATGCAAGTTTGAGTTGCTTATAACAAGCAGGTTATTTCATCAAACAAATTGTTTTATGCATTATATGAAGAGTCTGTAGAAAAGTATAGAATTCTAAGTATACCCAAAGTAGTCAATTACTCTTAGTTCCCAAATCTCAAACTCAAATCTAATGAATGTCCTTCAACACGGACTTTTAGTTTTGCCTTTAGGCTCAAAAGTTTAAACTCCTTCATTATCTTATTCTTCATTATTCCAGTGTTGATTATTCTCCACACCAACTTCTTTGAAGGTTGCAAAATTAGATATTCATTTCAGTGAATAAAGGCATTGTCCCTAGTAGGTTCTGACTTTCTGAAATCAGCAATTCCATTCAACAAATAATCACTGAGCACCTGCCATGTTCGAGGTAGTGCACTAGTTGCTTTTGGGGAAATAAAGATATGTAAGTGACCGCCTTTACTCTCAAGAGGCTCACTGTCTGATAGGAAGATAAAGGTGTATACATCATTTGAGGACAGAAAGAACAGATTTGGAGAAGGGTTCAATAGTTGTCGATCCTGGTGGCATATTAGAATCATCTGGATGACTTTTAATAAATACTGGTGATCAAGCTCATGCCTGGAGATGCTTATTTAATTGGTTGGGTGTTTGGCCTGATTGCTAGTATATTTTAAAGTCCCTTTGCCATGCACAGACGATTTTCTGGAATATCCAGGGCTGAGAACCACTTAATTAGGCCTCTACTTTAAGCTAGAGTGTATTGTTAGACTAGACTAAGAACTGATAGACTATTAAATTCAATATATAAAACAATTATTTTTATTTTCATTTTTTATTTATAATGTTTATTTATTTTTGAGAGAGAGAGACAGAGAGAGACAGCAAGTGAGCAGGGGAGGTACAGAAAGAGGGAGACACAGAATCTGAAGCAGGCTCCAGGCTCTGAGCTGTCAGCACAGAGGCTGACGCAGGGCTCAAACCCACAGACTGCAAGATCATGACCTCAGCTGAAGTCAGACACTTAACCAACTTTGCCACCCAGGCGCCCCTAAAACCCAGA
>PISW01014265.1:0-21931 GCA_004023785.1 Mungos mungo
AAAAAAAAAAAAACAGAAGCTGCAAAACAGCACAGCGTCTGAGGAGCTGATAAGAAAGTCCAGCCAAGCTGTCTCCGGCCTTGAGCTGGGAGTGATAACACTGTCCTGTCCTGCAGGTGGCTGATCTTAGGTCAAGGCACACATCTCTTCCCTCGGCAGCTCTTCTGGCAGCTCTCCACAGTGACTCTATTTCCAAGAGGTAGTCACCCTGGATAAGAAGGACTCCTCTCAGCACCTCACAAGACCGACAGGGTTTTTTGCTACCAGTGGCATAGCCAGCCAAACTGAGGGGCCAGGAGATGAGGTTTCTCTTGGCCGGTTACAGGAAATTGAGATAGGGGCAACTTTCTTCCTTTTTCCTATACAAAGGCTTGGCCCAAAATAAATTAGAAGAGGAAACCTGTCCAACAATTGGATATGTTTTGCAAATGTAAAGGAAATGGGGGAGAATTCCCCTATGTTCATTGTTTTGGGACATTAAAAAAGAAAAAAAAAACAAATTAAGTTAGGGCTAGACTCTTGGCCTTATTTGGAGTATCTAACTGGCATGCTACATACTGGTACAAGTCATACTAAATTGCATTTGATTGGAGAAAATACTGCATCTGCAAATTAAAATCCCAGGTGAAAAGGTGCTGTGTCCTTTCTTTTTTTTATTATTTTTTATAAATTTTTTAAAAAGTTACATCCAAGTTAGCATATAGTGCAACAATAATTTCAAGAATAGATTTCTTAATTCCCCGTACCCATTTAGCTCATTTCCCCTCCCACAACACCTCCAGTAACCCTCTGTTTATTCTCCGTATTTAAGAGTTTTTTATGTTTGTGTTCCCCTCCCTGTTTTTATATTATTTTTGTTTCCCTTTCCTTATGTTCATCTGTTTTGTATCTTAAAGTCCTCATGAGTGAAGCCATATGTTATTTATCTTTCTCTGACTAACTTCGCTTAGCCTGATACCCTCTAGCTCCATCCACCTAGTTGAAAATGGTAAGATTTCATTGTTTGATTGCCAAGTAATACTCCATTGTGTGTGTGTGTGTGTGTGTGTGTGTGTGTGTGTGTATCACATCTTCTTTATCCATTCATCCATCAATGGACATTTGCTCTTTTTCCATACCTTGGCTACTGTTGATAGTGCTGTTATAAACATTAGAGTGCAAGTGTCCCTTTGAAACAACTCACCGGTATCCTTTGGATAAATATCTAGTAGTGCAATTGCTGGGTCATAGGGTAGTTCTATTTTCAATTTTTTCTGGAATCTCCATGCTGTTTTCCAAAGTGACTGTACCAGTTTTCATTCCCACCAGCAATCCAAAAGAGATCCTCTTTCTCCACATCCTTGCCAGCATCTGTTGTTGCCTGACTTGTTGATTTTAGCCATTCTGATGGGTGTGAGATGGTATCTCATTGTGGTTTTGATTTGTATTTCCCTGATGATAAGTGATCATGTGCATCATTTCATGTGTCTGTTGGCCATCTGTATGTCTTCTTTGGAGAAGTGTCTGTTCATGTCTTTAGCCCATTTCTTCACTGGATTATTTGTCTTTTGGGTGTTGACTTTGAAAGGTTTTCTACAGATTTTGGATACCAACCCTTTATCTGCTATGTCATTTGCAAGTACCTTCTCCCATTTTGTCCATTGCCTTTTAGTTTTGCTAATTGTTTCCTTTGCTGTACAGAAGTGTTTTATCTTGATGAGGTCCCAATACGTCATTTCTGCTTTTGTTTCCCTTGCCTCTGAAGATGTGTTGATTAAGAAGTTGTTGTGGCCAAGGTCAAAGAGGTTCTTGCCTGCTTTCTATTAGAGGATTTTGATGGCCTCCTGTTTCACATTTAGGTCTTTCATCCATTTTGAGTTTATCTTTGGGTATGATGTAAAAAAGTGATCCATGTTCATTTTTTCTGCATGTCGTTGTCCAGTTTTCCCAGCACCACTTGCTGAAGAGACTGTCTTTATGTCTTTATTCTGTTGAATATTCTTTCCTGCTTTGTCAAAGATGAGTTAGCCATACGTTTGTGGGTCCATTTCTGGGTTCTCTATTCTGTTCCATTGATCTGAGTGTCTGTTCTTGTGCCAGTACCATACTGTCTGGATGATTACAGCTTTGTAATACATCTTGAAGTCTGGGATTGTGATGCCTCCTGGTTTGGTTTTCTTTTTCAAAGTGGTTTTGGCTATTCCAGGTCTTTTCTGGTTCCATACAAATTTTAGGATTGTTTGTTCTAGCTCTGTGAAGAATGCTGGTATTATTTTTATACGGGTTGCATTGAATATGCAGATTGCTTTGGGTAGTATTGACATTTTAACAATATTTGTTCTTCCTATCCAGGAGCATGGAAAAATTTTCCTTTTTTGTGTGTCTTCTTAAATTTATATCATATTCTTTCTATAGATTTATTCCTTGGTATTTTATGGGTTTTGGTGTAATTGTAAATGTGATCGATTCCTTGATTTTTCTTTCTGTTGTTTCACCGTTTACATATAGGAATGCAACAGATTTATGTGCAGTGATTTTATATCCTGCCACTTTGCTGAATTCCTGTATCAGTTCTAGCATTTTTTTGGTGGAATCTTTTGGGTTTTCTATAGAGAGTATCATGTCATCTGCTAAGAGTGAAAGTTTGACCTCCTCCTAACCGATTTGGATGCCTTTTATTTCTTTGTGTTGTCTGATTGCTGAAGCTACACTTCCAGTACTGTGTTGAATAAGAGTGGCAAGAATGGATATCCCTGTCTTGTTTTTTTATTGCTCAGGAAACATGAAGATTTACCTATAGATGTCATATAATGTTGTAGGAAAACTTAGACCTAATGAAACATTTTCAATCTATAAGAAGTGCCAATTGGTGTCAAGCCTAAAACTGCAAAGAAATCCTGTCAGTCCTTAAGCCATACTTGACCTTATTTGGAGCACCTGCTACATACTGGTACAGGTTATACTACATTGTAGTTTATTGTAGAGAGATATTGCATCTGCAAATTAAAATCCCAGGTGAAAAAGTGCTGCATTGTCTTCTCCTAAGGAATACATACTAAAGGCCTTTTGGCTCTCCACAGTGACTTCAAGTTTTTCACATTGTTGGCAAAAAATTTAATTGCATACATTTAAAAATGACATTTGTATGATAATGCTAACATGTAAAGGTCAGTTTTCCAAAACTGTTTGTGAAGGAATTTGTAATTTTATAAATAGCTCAGCTATGTAATACTTATCACGTTTAGTGATCTCTTTGTAATTAAACATGATCCTTTACATTCTACTGGAAATATAATATTACTAACACTAACAACTGTACCTTTGTTACCTGGTTCTCAAGTGAAGGGAGGGCTCCTATTTGCTTGATATGTTTACTCAGCTCCCACTAATGTTATTAGGCATTCCCTAGGCTAAGAAAAAAAATTATAGGTCAGCCATATGAAACACCAACTCAATAAGTTTAATATGTAAAGAGATGTGAAAGTTGTCCTGACAATACAAGAACAGCAATTATAAGAGACTTTAGCAAACTAAATAGGGAGAAAAAGAATTGGAAAATGGAGAGAACAATCTCTTTGTCACATCCTGGAAATAAAAAATCACCACTATTTTGGTAGTTTGGCTTTAAAAGTTTTTTTAAAATTTTTGTATAGTTTATTTATTTTTGAGACAGAGAGAGACAGAGCATGAGCAGGGGAAGAGCAGAGAGAGAGGGAGACACAGAATCCAAAATAAGCTTCACGCTCTGAACTGCCAACACAGAACCCGATGTGGGCTCAAACCCATGAGCCACAAGATCATGACCTGAGCCGAAGTTGGACATTTAACTGACTGAGCCACCCAGGCACCCCTGGTTCGAAAAGCTTTGATACTATTAATGTACTGAAATGTAGCCACAATCCTAAGGATAAAAAAACATGCTGTCAATTAAATTTAAAACTGTGATAAATTCAAAGGTACTGATTGAAATATGTATAGGAACACCTGTAGAATGGGAAACAGCTTCAAACTTTCTTCTTCCTCTATGGATCTCAGGTTTTTAAAATAAAGTTTGCAGAGTGTATTGGGGATTCATTTTTTTAAAACTCTAGCACAACTGGATTTCGAAAATCATCTTTAGAAACGGGGATTTAGCTAGATGGATAAAATTTCTGTGCAATTCTCACTCTACTCACATAGTGAGAAATGAGTAAGTCAACCTTTCCATGGCCCTGCACAAAAGAGAATGTCTCCAGACCATGAAAAGCTATGGTAGAATATATTCACCTACAAGGCCTTGTTTATCTTTGGAGAAGCTACAGTTATAGATATTCCCAACACCTCTAAAAGACATCATGGAATGGATGTTTTTTTTAACTCACTCATCAACTTCTTTCTTTTTCTCTTATATCTGTATGAACTCCCTTTTACCATGAGAATGAAAAATAGGAGTTAATTATGCTCCTAAATGCTATAATATAGGCATTTGTATAATCAAGCTCAAAAAAAGTGAATTACATGAACTCACAAGGTTACTTCTCTTTACACTACAGTCTCTCCCCCCAAAATACCCAATTTCCCTCAGTTTTCTATCTTGTCCAAAACCTTTTCAATCCTTATAATAAACTAATGCTTAAGGATCTAAGAAAGTTATTCCTTCACCACCTCATGCAATATATTTAAAATGGAAAAACAATACAATTAAAATTGTTTAAGAAAATCATAGTGAAGTCTAAATTTGCAGCTAGATTTAGCTGAGATCTCCATTGAGAATTTAGGCTATGTATTTTCTAGAAATCAGACATGTCTGGAGGTATGATGGAAATGAGTTGGCCATGGATCTTGGGGAAATTTTCAAACCAAAAGAAGAATCAAAGCACACAAAGATAGTACAAAGGAACGGAAGAGGAGGCACAATCCTAAATGTAGCTCCAAGATTCTCATTCAGCATTTTCACCTGGCTCAATTCCTTGTGGACCCACGGCCAAGGTTTCATATATAAAGAGTGCAATAAAAGAATAAAAGGGAAAAGATCTACTTCTGTAAATCTTTAACAGTACTGAACAGCACTTCTCTGTACCGTACTTAGTAGGTTATCACACTAATGGAAATAAAGGGTACGTTCTCCAGTGGAATTAACTGCTAAACCGTAAGATGGACAAAATATTGGAGATTTTGGTGGACTTCAGTGGGTACTTATGGGTGCCTGTAGTAGGCATTGAGATAACCTTTTGCAGGATCTGCATATAAAGCACTTAACAGTTTCTGACACAAAATATGTACTCAGAAAAGGGTTGTTTAATAAACATAGTTATTGCCAGTAACAGTACTTTTGGTGAGTGTTATGTGCTGAATTGTATTACCCCCCCCAAAAAAATCACATCAGAATATGATTATATTTGGAGACAGGGTCTTTAAAGATGTAGTTAACTTATAATTAGGTCATTAAGGTGGGTCCTAATTCAATATGACTGGTATCCTTATAAGAAGAGGAAATGTGGACACAGACCTATACAAAGCAAAGACATGTAAAGAAATGGAGAAAATCTACAAGCTAAGGAGAAAAACCTGGAACAAATCTTTCCTTCACAGCCCTCATAACAACTGTGTTGCTGCCTTGATATTAGACTTTGAAGAACCCAGAATTATGATAAAATAATTTTCTGTTGTTTAAGCCACTCAGTCTGTGATATTTTGTTATAGGCATCACAAATACCCTGGGCATTGGCAACAACAAGATACATCATATCAGCAAGCTGGAGGAAAAGAAGAAAATGGTGATAGGTGATATGAATAGTTCCTAAGTATTCATATTATATTAATTCAATAAATATTGGCTGGTCATTAATATGTTCCAGACATTATTCTAAGCGTTAGAGATTCAAAGCCCAAAAAAAACGTAGTCTCTACCAGTGAGGAACTAATAGTCTGGTGTATGTGTGGTCATTTCAAAGTGGGAAAACAGGAGAGGACAAAAGAGAGAAATGAGATGATGAACAGGGATAGGGCAGTAAATAAGTAGATCAGCATTTATTTTTCTATAGTCAGCACTATGAAAAGTAGGACAATGTTAGGCATAAGGTTTTATGGATGTATAGAAGCAGGCTATCTAAATCAGAATGGGTCAGGAAAAGCTTTCTGAAGGAGGTATGTCTTGAGTTAGCCATTGATATATGAATAAGAGTTAGCTAGGCAAAAATAGAGGAAGGATATTTCTTTTTAACATATACCATCCCTACTCAATCTTCCCAAACTCTTTGAACTAAATAGGTGGGAACTAACCTGTAATAATTATAGGGAAAGTATCAGAAAATTTAGTTTTATTGCCCTTCTAATGATACGATTTTTATATCCAGGTTGGAATGGCCTAGAAAATAACTCTATGAACACTGAGAAAAGAGACTAAAAATAAATTTCAGCTCATATTCCAATGATACAAAATTAATTTTTACGATTCTTTTGCCAATTCTATGCAAAAGCTCATTTATCCTTCTCTTGATTTCAGCATCTGATTTATGTCTAGTTCAATCACTATTCAAAATAGTCTTAATGATGAGATTTGAAGTCGCACTGAATAATACATGCATTAGCATTTTCTAATATTTTGTGTACAAGTAGCACTACTATGTACTAAAGAATGAACTAAAATCTCTGTATATCAGTTTTCTCTCTATAAAAAGGTTGATATTTTTTCTCCAAGTAAAAATGACAAAATCTATTTCAGCACAAAATATTTGTTCTAATTTCATATTTTATTCTAAGAGTGAATAATGTAAGGGCACCTGGGTGGCTCAGTCAGTTGAGCATCCGACTTCAGTTAAGGTCATGATCTCACATCTTTTGGGTTCAAGCCCCGCCTCGAGCTCTGCACTGATAGCTCATAGCCTGGAAATTGCTTTGGATTCTGTGTCTCCCTCTATCTCTGCCCCTCTCTGCTTGTACTCTGTCTCTCTATCTTTCTCTCTCTCTCTCAAAATCAGTAAATGTTTTTAAAAAAGAGTGAGTAATATAGGCCTATGAACTGAAAAGGATAACAGCATCTTTAAATAATTCAAAGGTGAAAGAAGACTATTATTATTTCCTTTATTAATTTCAGGATAGGTAACATACAGTGTTAGTTTCGGGTGTACAATATAGTGATTCAATAATTCTATACATTACTCAATGCTCATCAAAATAAATGTATACTTTAATCCCCATCACCTATTTTTCCCATTCCCCCAACTTACCTCCCCTCTGGTAACGATTTATTCTTTATAGTTAAGAATCTGGTTTTTTTAAAAACTTCTGTCTTTTTATCTTTGTTCATTTTGTTTCTTAAATTCCACATATACATGAAGTCATTTTGTGTTTGCCTTTCTCTGTCTCACTGATTTCACCTTCCAAAATTCTGTCTAGACCCATCCATGTTGTGACAAATGGTGCTATCTCATCCTTTTTTGTAGCTGAGTAATATTCCATAAATTCCACCATATATTCCAATATATATATTTATATTCCACTACACATATATGTATTCAATTATATATATATATATATATATATATATATATATATATATATATATAATCTCATATCTTCTTTATTCATCTATCAATGAGCGCCTGGGTTGCTTCCAAATCTTGGCTATTGTAAATAATGCTGCAATAAGCATAGTGTTTTACTATCCTTTGGGTAAATATCCAGTAGTGGAATTACTGGATCATCTATCTTTAATGATTTGAGGAATTTCCATATTGTTTTCCACAATAGTTGCACCAGTTTGCATTCCCACCAACAGTGCATGAGGCTTCATTTTTCTCCATATCCTTGCCAACACTTGTTGTTTCTTGTGTAGTTGATTTTAGCAATTCTGACAGGTATGAAGAGATATCTCACTGTGGTTTGGATTTGCATTTCCCTGATGATGTGTGACATTGAGCATTTTTTCCCTGTTGTTTTTTTTATCTGTTGGCCATCTCTGTGTTTTCCTTGAAGAAATTTCTGTTCATGTCTTCTGACTATTTTTAATTGGATTATCTGAGGGTTTTCTGTGTTGAGATGTATAAGTTCTTTATATTTTTTTGTATAGTAACGATTTACTGGATATGTCTTTTGCAAATATCTTCTCCCGTTCTATAGGATGTCACTTAGGGTATTTTTTTTTTATTGTTTCCCTTGTTGTGCAGAAGCGTTTCATTTTGATATAGTCCCAATAGTTTACTTTTCCTTTGATTTCCTTGACTCAGGAGACATATCTAGAAAAATGTTGCACAGGCAATGTCAGAGAACTTAACAGCCTGTGCCCTCTTCTAGGATTTTTATGGTTTTGCATATCGTATTTTGGTCTCAAAGAGATGAATTTTAAGAAGCAAAGCATGATATACTCTAGTACCATACACGTTGTTGCAAATAACAAGATTTTGTTTTTTATTGCTTAGTAGTATTCTATTGCACTTTCAAACATGCAGCTTTTAGAGTAAGGAGTTGTTGAGGATATGGGGACCACGTAGGTGACTGAACACAAGGCTTTTTCTCCCAGGACTCCTGGACAAGCTACTACTGAATTTCTCATATAATGTGACAATTTATATGTTCAATACATTTTGGAAATTTCAGCTCTGTGAAATGAAGAATGGCTACCTCAAGAAACAAGCCATGGTACAAATGATGGAGAGTCCCAAATATTACTGAGTAGAGAAATAAAATAATCAGAGGCAGAACAAGAGAAACCAAGAGACACCAGAAAAAAAAACACTTCCTGAAATGACAGGCCCTGAAAAGTCAATGAGCATCCTTTAGTAGAGCAATACTAACAGGTGCACAGTGCATAACGAGGTTTTAAAGCGAAAACAGGCAGAAAGCTAGTCAAAATGATGAAATGAAAGAACTCTCCACTAAAGAAATTCCAGGAAGAAATCACAGCCACAGAACTGCTCAAAACAGACATAATCAATATAACTGAACAATAATTTAGATGAACTTTCATAAAATTAATCGCAGAGCTAGAAAAAAGTATCAGAGAAGCTACTGATACAAAGACTAGGGACCTTTAAATAGATATGACGAGATTAAAAAGGCTATAAATCAGGAACATAATACAACGAAGGAGGCCACTGCACAGATTGAAGAGGCAGAGAGGAGAATAAGTGAATTAGAAGACAGAGTTATAGCAAAAGAGGAAGCCAAGAAAAAGAGAGAGAAATTGATACAGGAGCATGAAAGGAGAATTCGATACCTGAGTGATACGACCAAACAGAACAATATCCATATCATAGGAATTCCTGAAGAAGAAGAAACAGAAAAAAGTCATGAAGGGGAGCTTGCTCAAATTATAGCTGAGAACTTCCCCAATCTCGGGAAGGATATAGACGTTGGAATTCAAGAGGCACAGAGAACGCCCCTAAGACGTAACTTGAATCGACCTACTGCACGACATATCATAGAGAAACAGGCAAAAATAAAGATAAAGAGAGAATTCTGAAAGCAGCTAGGGATAAAAGGTCCCTAACATACAAAGGGAAACCTATCAGAGTGGTTACAGACCTATCTACTAAAACTTAACAGGCCAGAAAAGAGTGGCAGGAAATCTACAATGTGATGAACAGAAAAAATATGCAGGCAATAATCCTTTATCCAGTGAGGTTGTCACTCAAAATACAAGGACAGATAAAGTTTTTCCCGAATAAACAAAAATTGAGAGATTTCATCACCACCAAACTAGCCCTACAAGAAATCCTAAGAGGGACTCATTGAGAGAAATGTAGGAAGGAATATAAGGTACCAGAGACACCACTACAAACATGAATTCTATGAAGAACACAATGAATCTAAACCCGCATGTTTCAATAATAACACTGAATGTAAAGGGACTGAATGCTCCAACCAAACGACACAGGGTAGCACAATTGATAAAAAAAAAAAAAAAACCAAAATCCATCTATTTGCTGTCTACAAGAGACTCATTTTAGACATGAAGATACCTTCAGATTGAAAGGGAGAGGATGGAAAAATATCTATCATTCAACTGGAAGTCAAAAGAAAGCCGGAGTAGCCATATTTATATCAGACAAACTGGACATTAAAGTAAAGGCAGTAACAAAAAATGAAGAAGGACATTATATAATAATTACAGGGTCTCTCTATCAGGAAGAGCTCACAATTATAAACATCTATGTGCTGACTTCCGGAGCACCCAAATACATAAGACAATTTATCACAAACAGAAACCATCTTATTGATAAGAATGTGCTTATCGCAGGGGATTTTAATACTCCACTGACAGCAATGGATAAGTCATCCAGACAGAAAATCACAAAAGAAACAATGGACCTGACCAGCACATTGGAACAGATGAATTCGACAGATATATTTAGAACTCTACATCCTGAAGCTAGGGAATTCAACTTCTTCTTGAGTGCGCATGGTGCATTCTCCAAGATAGATCACATACTGGGTCATAAAAAAGCCCTCCACAAATGTAAACGAATTGAGATCATAACATGCACACTTTCAGATCACAATGCTATGAAACTTGAAATCACTCACGAGAAACAGTCTGGAAAACCTCCAAAAATGTGGAGGTTAAAAACGACCTTACTAAAGAATGATTGGGCAAATCAGACAATTAGAGAAGAAATTTTAAAATATATGAAAACAAAAATACAACAATCCAAACTCCCTAGAAGGCAGCAAAGGCAGTCATAAAAAGAGAGTATATTGCAATCCAGGCCTATTTCAACAACTAGAAAAAGCACAAATTCAAAATCTAACAGCGCACCTAAGGAAACTAGAAGGGGTTCAGCAAGGAAACCACAAACCCTGCAGAAGAGAAATAATAAAGATCAGGGCAGAAATAAACAATATAGATCCAAATAAACAATTGAACAGATCAATGAAATCAAGAGTTAAAAAAAAAAAAAACAATTGATAAACCTCTGGCCAGGCTCCTCAGAAAGAAAAGAGAAAACACCCAAATAGACAAAATCATGAAGGAAAATGGATCTATTACAACAGATCCCTCAGAAATACAAGCAATCATCAGAGATTACTATGAAAAATTATATGCCGACAAACTGGACAACCTTGAAGAAATGGACAAATTCCTAAATGCACATCCACTGCCAACATATAAACAGGAAGAGAGAAAATCTGAACAGATCCATAACCAGTGAAGAAATCGAATCAGTTACCAAAAGTCTCCCAAAGAATAAGAGCCCATGGCTGGATGGCTTCCCAGAGGAATTCTACCAGACATTTAAAGCAGAGTTAATGCCCATCCTTCACAAGCTATTCCAAAAAATAGAAATAGAAGAAAAATTTCCAAACTACGAAGCAAGCATTATTTTGATTCCCAATCCGGAGAGAGACCCAACAAAAAAAGAGAACAACAGGACAATATCTTTATTGAATACTGATAGAAAAATACTCAACAAGATACTAGCAAATCAAATTCAACAGCATATAAAAAGAATTATCCATCATGATCCCAGGATTCATTCTTGGGCTACAGGGCTGGTTCAATATTTGCAAATCCATCAATGTGATACATCATGTTAACAAAAGAAAAGATAAAAACCATATGATCCTGTCGATAGATGCAGAAAAAGCATTTGACAAAAAACAGCATCCTTTTGTAATAAAAAACCCTTGAGAAAGTCAGGATAGAAGGAACTTAGTTAAACATCATAAAAGCAATTTATGAAAAGCCCACAGCTAATATCATCCTCAATGGGGAATAAATGAGAGCTTTCCCCCTTAGTTCGGGAACACAACAAGGATGTCCACTCTCACCACTGTTGTTTAGCATAATGCTGGAAGTCCTAGCATCCACGTTCAGACAAGAAAAGGAAATAAAAGGCATCCGAATTGGCAAAGAAGAAGTCAAACTTTCACTTTTCATGATGACATGATACTCTACATGGAAAACCCGATCATCTCCACCAGAAGCCTTCTAGAAATGTTCCATGAATTCAGCAAAGTCGCAGGGTACAAAATCAATGTACAGAAATCCGTTGCATTTTTATACACCCATGAGGAAGCAACAGAAAGAGATCAAGAAACTGATCCCATTCAAAATTGCCAAAAACCATAAAATACTCAAGAATAAACCTAACCGAAGATGTAAAAGAGCTGTACGATGCAAACTATAGAAAGCTTATGAAAGAAATTGAAGAAGACACAAAGAAATGGAAAAACATTCCATGCTCATGGATCGGAAGAATAAACATTGTGAAAATGTCATTACTATGCAAAGCAATCTACACGTTCAATGCAATCCCCATCAAACTTGCACCAGTGTTCTTCTCAAAGCTAGAACAAACGATCCTCAAATTAGTTTGGAACCACAAAAGACCCCGAATAGCCAAAGTTATACTGAAGAAGAAAACCAAAACGGGAGGCATCACAATCCCAGACTTTAGCCTCTACTACAAAGCAGTCATCATCAAGACAGTATGGTATTGGCACAAAAACAGACACATGGACCAATGGAATAGAATAGAGAATCCAGACCTGTATCCACAACTATATGACCAATTAATCTTTGACAAAGCAGGAAAGAGTGTACAATGGAAAAAAGACAGCCTCTTTAACAGGTGGTGCTGGGAGAACTGAAGAGCAACATGCAGCAGAATGAGACTAGACCACTCTCTTACACCATACACAAAAACAATCTCAAAATGGCTGAAGGACCTGAATGTGAGACAGGAACCCATCAAAACCCTCGAGGAGAAAGTAGGAAACAGCCTTCTTGACCTCAACCACAGCAATATCCTCCTCGACACACCCCCAAAGGCAAGGGACTCAAAAACAAAAATGAACTATTGGGACCTCATCAAGATAAAAAGCTTCTGCACTGCAAAGTAAACAATCCAGAAAACTAAATACAACTGACAGAATGGGAAAAGATCATTGCAAAAGGCATATTGGATAAAGGGTTAGGATCCAAAATCTACAAGAACTCACTAAAATCCACATCTGAAAAATGAATAATCCAGTGAAGAAATGGGCAGAAGACATAAACAGACACTTCTCCAAAGAGGTCATCGAGATGGCCAACAGGCCCATGAAACAATGATCAGCATTACTCATCATCAGGGAAATGCAAAACAAATCCACACTGAGATACCACCTCATTCCAGTCAGAGTGCCAAAAATGAACAAATCAGGAGTGTATAGATGCTGGCAAGGATGTGGAGAAATGGGCCCCCTCCTACACTGTTGGTGGAAATGTAAACTGATACATCCCCTTTGGAAAACAGTGTGGAGGTTCTTCAAAAACTATCAATAGAACGCCCATATGACCCAGCAATAGCACTGCTGAGGATTTACCCAAGGGATGCAGAAGTGCTGATGCATGTACCCCAATGTTCATAGTGACACTTTCAACAATAGCCAAATCATGGAAACAGCCTAAATGTTCATCAACAGATGAATGGTTAGAGAAGTGGTTTATATATATATAATAGAATACTACATGTCAATGAGAAAGAATTAAATCTGTCCATTCGTAGTAAAGTGAATGGACCTCGAGGGTGTCATGCTATGTGAAATAAGTCAGGCGGAGAAGAACAGATACCATATGTTTTCTCTCATATGTCTAAAAGGAGAAACCTAACAGGGGACCATGAGAAGGGGAAGGGGGAAAGATTTAGGGAGACGGAGGGAGGCAAATCATGAGATACTCCTGAATACTAAAAACCAACTGAGGGCTTTCGAGGGAGGGGAAAGGAGAAGGGTGTGATGGTCATGGAGGAGGGCACTTATTCAGAAGTGCAATGGGTGTTATACGGAAACCAACTTGATAATAAAATATAAATAAAAATTTTTTTAAAGTGCCAACACTCAGTAATTAAAAGTGAACAATACTTTAATGAAATAAAATATCAAAATTAATAAATAAGTAGTATATATATATATCACATCTGGAGTGTATTATGCTAAGCATATTAAGTCCAAGAAAGACATAGGATTTCACTCTTATGTGGAACTTCAGAAACAAATCATATGAACATAGGAGAAGGAAGGAAAAATATGATAAAAGCAGAGAGGGAGACAAACCGTAAGATACTCTTAATTACAGAGAAAAAACTAAGGATTGCTGGAGGGGAAGTGGGTGGGTAGGTGGGCTAAATGGATGATGGGCATTAAGGAGGGCACTTGTTGGAATAAGTGCTGGGTGTTATATGTAAGTGATGAATCATTAGGTTCTACTACTGAAATCAATACTACACTGTATGTTAACTAACTTGAGTTTAAATAAATATAATTTTTTTAAAAAAAGGAAAGCATGATAGTAAAGAATTAAGGTAGGGGCGTCTGCGTGGCTCAGTCAGTTAAGCATCTGACTTTGGTTCAGTTCATAATCTCATGGTCCATGAGTTCGAGCCCCACATCAGGCTCTGAGCTGTCAGCTCTGAGCCTGCTTCAGATTCTGTATCTCCCACTCTCTCTACCTCTCTCTCTGCTCCTCTCCAGCTCTCACTTTCTATCTTTCTCTCTCTCTCTGAAAAATAAATTACCATTTAAAGAATTAAAAAAATGAATTAAGGTGACAGGGGCTTCTGGCTGATTCAGTTGGTAGAGCATGTGACTCTATCTCGAGGTTGTGAGTTCAAGTTCCATGTTGGGTGTACAGATTACTTAAAAATAAAATCTTTTTAAAACAAATAATTAAAGTGACATGTGAATTCTACAAACATTCCATTCCAAATCAGTCATTTAGGCTCACAAAGGTAATGATGATGATGATGATGATGATGACAAAATAATAATCAGCTAAAATGTCAATTTTAATTTATCCAATATATTTTACAAATAGAAAAAAATCATTTCTCTTTCTCTTCCTAATAGGAATGTATCCATTTAAAAGTAGCTCTTCTTGGGGCCTCTGGGTGACTCCGTTGTCAAACATCCAACTTCGGCTCAGGTCATGATCTCGCAACCCATGAGTTCGAGCCCTACATCAGGCTCTGTGCTGAAATCTCAAACCCTGGAGCCTGCTTCAGATTCTGTGTCTCCCTTTCTCTCTCTGCACCTTCCCTGCTTGCGCTCGCTCTCTCTCTCTCTCTCTCTCGGAAATAAACATTACCAAAAAAATTTAAGTATGTCTTCTTGTCAATCTCCTTCTAATAACCTGCTTCAGAACAAAAACTGAATAGTCATTCCTTCAACTTCAAAGTTTTCATTGGTTGTTTTGACTTCTCAAGAAGACTGAGAATGTAGATGCATGGCATGCTGTCCTTGGAACTGCTCGAGTTCAACTTATGGTGTATTATTTGGACAGGCACCATCAATTATGAAAGGATAGAGTATGAAACCAGCTGAACTCCTGAAAACGGTCTATTTCACACAAAACTCTGGCAGTCTGGGACTCTTCTAAGACTGTGTCAAAAACCTAGAAACAAAAAAATGCTGGCCTCAATCTGATTAGATTTAATATCTGAAACAGAAAATAATGCAAAAATTACTATAATAAAATGCTAAATTATGTGAAAGCAACAAAAAGGACAACTTATGAAATGTCTCTATTACCAAATCAGGTGATATAAGGATAGACTTCAGGATGGATATCTGAATAAATGAAAACAAAATTCAAATAATAGGATATAATCTGATTATTGAGAGAAAGTGTTGTGTTCTTTTAAAGAGTTAACTTTTATTTGAGAGAGAGCAAGCATGTGCATGTGCATGCAAGCAGGGGAGGGGTACAGCGAGAGGGAGAGAGGGAAGCTTAAGCAGTCTCCATGCCTAGCCCAGAGCCCAACACAGGACTCTATCACACAACCATGTGATCAGGACCAAGTTGAAGTCAAGAGTGAGACACTTAACCAACTGAGCCACCCACACATGCCTAAAGAGTTAACTTTTTTTGTTAATAGTTTATTGTCAAATTGGTTTCCGTATAACACCCAGTGCTTCTCCTCACACGTGCCCCCCACCATGACCATCACTCCCTCCCTCCCTCCCACTCCCCCTTCAGTACATGGTTCGTTCTTAGTATTCAATAGTCTCCCTTGATCTGTGTCCCTCACTCTCCTCCACTCTCTTTCCCCCTTCCTCTCCCCATGGTCCCCTACCAGGTCTCTCCTATTAGACCTATGAATGCAAACATATGGTATCTATCCTTCTCTGCCTGACTTATTTCACTTAGCATGACACCATTGAGGTCAATCCACTTTGCTACAAATGGCCATATATCATTCTTCCTCATTGCCATATAGTACTCCATTGTATATATATATATATAACACATCTTTTTGATCCATTCATCAGTTGATGGACATTTAGGCTCTTACCATGATTTGGCTATTGTAGAAAGTGCCGCTATGAACATTGTAGTACATGTGCTCCTATTCATCAGGACTTCTGTATCCACTGGGAAAGTCCCTAGCAGTGCTATTGCTGGGTCATGGGGGAGTTCTATCGATAGTTTTTGGAGGAGCCCCCACACTGTTTTCCAGAGCGGCTGCACCAGTGTAGGAGAGTGCCTGTATCTCCATACCCTGGCCAGCATCTATCTATAGTCTCTTCATTTGTTCATTTTAACGACTCTGACCAGTGTGAGGTGGTATCTCAGTGTGGTTTTGATCTCAATTTCCCTGATGATGAGTGACGCTGAGCATCATTTCATATCGCTATTGGCCATCTGGATGTCCTCTTTGGAGAAGTGTCTATTCAGGCCCATTTCTTCACTGGATCATTCATTTTTCGTGTATGGAGTTTAGTGAACTCCCTTTATCTGATATGTCATTTGCAACTATCTTTTCCCATTCTGTCGGTTGCCTATTAGTTTTTTTGATTGTTTCCGTTGCAATGCAGAAGTTTTTATCTTGATGAGGTCCCAGTAGTTCATTTTTGTTCTTGATTCCCTTGCCTCTGGGGATGTGTCCAGGAAGAAATTGCTGCGATTGAATTCTAGGAGGCTATTTCCTGCTTTTCCCTCAAGGGTTTTTATGGTTTCCTGTCTCACATTCAGAACCTTTATCCATTTTGAGTTTATTTTTGTGAATGGTGTCAGAAAGTGGTCTAACTTCATTTTTCTACATGTTGCTGTCCAGCTCTCCCACCACCACCTGTTGAAGAGGCTGTCTTTTTTCCATTGGACACTCTTTCCTGCTTTGTCAAAGATGAATTGGCCATACACTTGTGGGTCCAGTTCTGGGTTCTCCATTCTATTCCATTGGTCCACGTGTCTGTTTTTGTGCCAATACCATACTGTCTTGAAGATTACAGCTTTATAGTAGAGGCTAAAGTCTGGGATTGTGAAGCCTCCCATTTTGATTTTCTTCTTCAATATTACTTTGGCTATTCGGGGTTTTTGCAGTTCCATACAAATTTTATGATAGCTTGTTCTAGCTTTCAGAATAATGCTGGTGAAACTTTGATGGGGATTGCATTGAATGTGTAAATTGCTTTGGGTAATAATGACATTTTCACAATGTTCATTCTTCCGATCCATGAGCACAGAATGTTTTTCAATTTCTTTGTGTCTTCTTCCATTTCCTTCATATGTCTTCTATAGTTTTCAGCATACAGGTCTTTCACATCTTTGGTTAGGTTTATTCCCAGGTATTTTATGGGTTTTCATGCAATTGTGAATGGGATCAGTTTCTTGCTTTCTCTTTCTGTTGCTTCATTTTTGGTGTATAAGAATGCAGCTGATTTCTGTACATTGACTTTGTACAGTGCAACTTTACTGAATTCATTGATCAGTTCTCGAAGGCTTCTAGTGGAGTTTTCCATATACAGTATCATGTCATCTGAGAAAAGGGAAAGTTTGACTTCTTCTTTGCTGATTATGATGCCTTTTATTTCCTTTTGTTGTCTGATTGCTGATGCTAGGACTTCCAACACTATGTTAAACAACAGTGGTGAGAGTGGACATCCCTGTCGTGTCCCTGATTTCAGGGGGAAAGCTCTCAGTTTTTCCCCATTGAGGATAACGTTGGCTGTGGGCTTTTCATAAATAGCTTTTATGATGTTTAAGTTAGTTCCTTCTATCCCAACTTTCTCGAGGGTTTTTATTAAGAAGAGATGTTGTACTTTGTCAAATGCTTTTTCAGCATCTATCGACAGGATCATATGATTTTTTTCTTTTGTTTCGTTGATGTGGTGTATCACATTAATGGTTTTGTGAATATTGAACCTGCCTTATAACCCAGGAATAAAGCCACTTGTTCACAATGGATAATACTTTTTATATGCTGTTGAATTCGATTTGCTAGTATCTTTTTGAGTATTTTTGCATCTGTATTCATTAAGGAGATTGACCTGTAGTCGTCTTTTTTCATTGGCTCTCTGCCTGCCTTAGGAAGCAGAGTGATATGTGCTTCGTAGAATGAGTCTGGTAGTCTTCCTTCCATTTCTATTTTTTGGAATAGCTTGAGAAGGATCAGCGTTAACTCTGCTTTAAATTTCTGATAGAATTCCCCTGGGAATACATCTGGTCCTGGGCTTTTATTCGTTGGGAGAGTTTGATAATTGATTTGATTTCTTCACTGGTTATGGGTCTGTTCAGATTTTCTATTTCTTCCCGTTTGAATCTTGGTAGTGCATGTGTGTTTAGAAATGTGTCCATTTCTTCTAGATTGTCCAGTTTGTTGGCATATAATTTTTCATAGTAATCTCTGATGATTGCTTGTTTTTCTGAGGGATCTGTTGTAATAGATCCATTTTCCTTCATGATTTTGTCTATTTGCATGTTTTCTCTTTTCTTTATGAGGGGCCGAGCTAGAGGTTTATCAATTTGGTTTATTTTTTCAAAAAACCAACTCCTGGTTTCATTGATCTGTTCAGTTGTTTTTGTGGATTCTATCTTGTTTTTTCTGCTCTGATCTTTATTATTTCTTTTCTTTTGCTGGGTTTGGGGTGTTCTTGCTGCTCCCTTTCTAGTTTCCTTAGGTTCTCAGCTAGGTTTTGAATTTGTGCTTTTTCTGATTTGTTGAGATAGTCCTGTATTGCAATGAACTTTCCTCATAAGACTGCCTTTACTGCGTCCCAGTGAGTTTGAATTGCTGTATTCTCATTTTCATTCATCTCTTTTAGTTTTTAATTTCCTCTCTAATCGCCTGATTGGCCCAATCATTCTTTAGTAGGGTATTTTTAACCTCTACATTTTGGAGGATTTTCAGACTTCTTCCTGTGGTTGATTTCGAGTTTCATAGCATTGTGATCTGACAGTGTGCATGGTATGATCTCAATTCTTTTGTATTTATGGAGGGCTGTTTTATGACCCAGTATGTGATCGATCTTGGAGAATGTGCCATGTGCACTCGAGAAGAAAGTGAATTCCCTAGCGTCAGGATGCAGAGTTCTAAGTATATCTATCAATTCCATCTGCTCCAGTGTGCCATTCAGGTCTATTGTTTCTTTAGTGATTTTTTTGTCTGTTTGACCTATCCATTGTTGTAAGTGGGGTATTAATGTCCCCTGCAATTAGCACATTCTTATCAATAAGATTGCTTTTGTTTGTGATTAATTGTTTTATGTATCTAGGAGCTCCCAAATTCGGCGCATAAATGTTTATAATTGTTAGCTCTTCTTCAGGTAGAGTCCCTGTAATTATTATATAGTGTTCTTCTTCATCTTTTGTTACTGCCTTTATTTTAAAGTCCAGTTAGTCCAATATAAGTATGGCTATTCCAGCTTTCTTTTGGCTTCCAGTCGCATGGTAGATCTTTCTCCATCCCCTTACTTTCAATCTGAAGGTGTCTTCAGGTCTAAGGTGAGTCTCTTGTAGACAGTAAATAGATGGGTTTTGGTTTTTGATCCATTCTGCTACCCTGTGTCGTTTGACTGGAGCATTCAGTCCATTGACATTCAGTGTTATTATTGAAAGATATGGGTTTAGATTCATTGTGTTCCCTGTAGAGTGCATGTTTGTAGTGATGTCTATGGTACCTTTATTCCTTGCTACGTTTCCCTCAGAGTCTCTCTTAAGGTTTCTTGTAGGGCTGGTTTGGTGGTGATGAATTCTCTCAACCTTTGTTTATTTGGGAAAACCTTTATCTCTCCTTCTATTTTGAATGACAGGGTCGCTGGATAAAGAATTTGTGGCTGCATATTCTTCCTGTTCATCACATTGAAGATTTCCTGCCATTCCTGCCTGGCCTGCCAAGTTTCAGTAGATAAGTCTGTAACCACTCTGATATGTTACCCTTTGTATGTCAAGGCCCTTTACTCCCTAGCTGCTTTCAGAAGTCTCTCTTTGTCTTTATATTTTGCCAGTTTCTCTATTATATGTCGTGCTGAAGGTCAGTTCATGTACGTCTTAGGGGAGTTCGGTATGTCTACTGAATATCAATGTCTTTCTCTTTCCCCAGATTTGGGAAATTTTCGTGAATAATTTGGTCTAGCATGCCTTCAAGCACTCTGTCTTTGTCTTTTTCTTCAGGAACTCCTATGATATGGACATTGTTCTGTTTAATTTAATCACTCAGGTCTCTGATTCTCCTTTACTGCTCCTGAATCATTTTCTCTCTTTTTCTCGGCCTCCTCTTTTGCTATAACTGTGTCTTCTAATTCACTTATTCTCCTCTCTGCTTCTTCAATACATGCATAGGCAGCCTCCATCTTATTTTTCATCTCATTTAGAGCCTTTTCTAACTTGTCAGAGCTATTTTGAAGGTTCCTAGTCTGTGTATCAATATCTTCTCTGATAGCTTCCATGTTTTTTTTCAAGCCCAGCAATTAATTTTATGACAATCATTCTAAATTCTTGTTGAGTTATGTTGTTTATGTCTGTTTTGAGCAGTTTCGTAGCTGTGATTTCCTCCTGGAGTTTCTTTGGAGAAGAGTTCTTTCATTTCATCATTTTGGCTAGCTTTCTGTCTCTTGACAGTTGTAAAAGCTCGTTTTGCACTGTGCATTTATTAGTATCCCTCTATAGAAGGAGGCTCTTCGAGTGTCTAGGGTCTGTCGTTTCAGGAGATGTTCTTTTAATGGTGTCTCTTGGTTTCTCTTGTTATGCCTCTGATTAATTTATTTCTCTACTCAGCGATATATGGGATTTTCCACTATGTGTGCTTTGGGTTGTATCTTGAGGTAGCCGTGAAATGGAAAACAGACAGACAAACACACAGAGAACACAAGCACACAAATGTACTGATCAAGAAGCAAACCTAAGGGGGAAAGAAAAAAAGGAACAGGAAAGAAAAGAGAGGAGAAAAATAAAGAGAAAAAAACAAAAGGAGAAAGAAAAAAACAGCAGTCAGGGAGTGGTGGGGACAGCAACAGTCAGAGATAAAAACAGTCTGTGGGTTTAAAATCTGCAGTGCGGGTTGGGGGAGATAAGGATGGAATAAAGGAAAAACTATCTGGATGGTAAAGTTGATCGAAGCACAGCAGTGCCTAATTGTTTCGTACTCATTTCTTTGTCATTATTACCTTTTCTTCCTTTTTCTTTACTCAATTCTTTTAAATTTTACTCCTTATAGTCCTTTCTCCTTTCTCCCTTACTTTTTAACCTTCTTGCAACCCAGATATATTCTCCTGTATCTCATCCTTACCTCTCCCCCAAACTTGTCATACACTTTTAAATGGTCTACTGTCCTTTGTTGTCTCTGACCCCCTTTTAAATATATTTTTTGTCTTTTCTTCTTTCTCTTTTCTTTTGATTTTCTCTTCTTCTCTTCCTTTCGTCTCTTTCCCTCCCATTTTCTTTCTTTTCTTTCCCCCCTGTAATGTGTTTCTTTGTTTGATTTGTCTGTGTGTATGTGTGCTTCTGTTCCCTCGGTGTTTGTCACTCTGTTTTCCTTCATAGGACTACACCAAGAAACAAGGCAAAGTGTGCAAGAAGGCGAGTCCCAAATATTGCAGAGTAGGGAAATAAAATACTCACAGGCACAACAAGAGAAACTGAGAGATATCATTAAGAGAATATTTCCTGAAAAGGCAGGCCCTGGACAGTCAATAAGCCTCCTTTAACAGAGAAATACTAATAGGTGCACAGAGCCCAACGAGCTTTCTAAAGGTGACAAGAGACAGAAAACTA
>PISW01014266.1:0-21929 GCA_004023785.1 Mungos mungo
TTTTGATTTTCTGTTTTTGCTACCATGGAAATAATAATTCTTCTGGAAGTAACAAACAATGTAATCATTAGAAAAATGATGTAATCACCTATGGTATATAAAGATCCCAAGTTTCACAGTAAAGTGTGGTCTCTTCCACCATTCATGTTGTCTGTGTTCTTTCTTGTAGATATTTCGCCGACACCAACCCCCTACTCAGAGACCCTTGGACTCTGGTGCATGGGCTGGTCCCCCGCACCCGCCCGCATCACTGCTACCGTAAAGAGCTGTGAAGGTCTGAGGTGGCACCCTCCTTGTCGGCTAAACCACTTTCCCAGAGGAAGATGCAAAATGCCGGGGCCAGAGACCAAGGACTTTATTGTTCACAGCACCTCGGGCAGTGTGAGCTTCCTGTTCCCTCGCCCCAAGTCCCATGGGGCCAAGTTAGAGGCAGGCCCTGGTGGGTGCTGTGACCACAATGGGTTTGTGTCACAGCTGAGGAGCCCTGAGTTTAGGAAATGCCAATCTTCTACAGGGGCTGCTAGCAAACCCCCTCCCTGGAGAGAGCAAGATCATTTTCTCTTCCAGGGCCGTTTGATATGCAAAAGTCCTCAAAAGTATAGCCCAGAACCAAAGCTATTCAGGAGACAGACAGGGACCCACTGGAATCAGCTCCCAACAGCTACTGTGGAGGTGACATAAGCCTGTGAGCTGAGCAGAAAGAGCCCATCTATCTCCATAAGTTCAAGGGCAGTGGGGAGCTTCACTCTTTTTTCCCCGCAGCTAAGCCTGCCTTGAACTAGAGCATTGGGAAGCAAGGTCTGAGACAATCTAGGTGAAGGCTGGTAGGAGAGCCAGGTACCTGGGGTCCAAGAGAGGGAAGGAGGCTGCCGAAGGGGTGGGCACATCCAACCGTTGTTTGAACCACATCAAACTGATGAGGGGGGTCCTGTGAGTCCAGTCTCTGATGTAGATGACCTGTTTGTGTCCACCCTCAAAGGACCCCCACCCTGAGGGCTTTCCCGGCTTGATCCACATTGCTTCCCTGATCCCAGCCAAAGAGAAGTCTCCAGGGGAATCCAGATGCAGACCAACCATGGAGGTGACCGGGTGCAAGTCACATCACCTGTCAAATATCTCACTTTCCTTCTCTGTAAAAGAATAAAGGTACCTACTCATGAAGGATCTTATAAAGGTTAATCCAACCATATCTGGGAAGTGCTAAGCCATCACATAGTAGCAGCGTCATGAATGATGACCAGTGTCCCAACAATTGTTCTAGTGGAGACAGACCGTGCAAGGCCACACTGCCAGAGAACATAAGCTTGGTAATTCCAACCCAGGTTGCCCTATACCAGCCAGGGCCGCCCTCCCCACCCATTCTACCTCCTTCTTTCCACCTCTTCCCTCCAACCTTGGCAGCCTGGCACCCTCCACCCTGAGCTATAGATACCTTGCCCAAGGTGGAGGGGCATACACTATGTATGTAATCCTATACACGAGGGATTCCATACACTATCCATGGTTTGTCCCTGTTAAATGCAGAATCCAGAAAGACTTCAGGAAAGTCAGGGATGCTGGCTCACTACTTACCAGCTCTGCAACTTGCAGAGCCAACCCTCTTGAGCCTCAGTTTCCCCATCTGTAAAACAGGAAAATCACAAAGCTGGTTTATGGGACCGTGGTGAGGATTCCTCTATGTCAAGTGCTTAGCAGAGTGCAGACTCAACAAATGTCAGCTGTTATGCTAACTGCATTTAGTATTATTATTCTAAATGAAGATTATAAAATAGACAGCCAGCTCTGGGGGACTTGGCAGGTTTCATGCTCCAGAAATAAGGAACTGAGAAGCCAGCAAATGAGCTTGTGGGTAGGCAGGCAAGCCCTCTGCACACTGTACAAACCTGTGAGGGTGAGAGGGTGCTGACCATCAAAAATGCCTAGAAGCAGAGCAAGGACACAGTGCTGCAGAGGGGTAAAGACATGGAGACCATGAGCTGCACTCAGCCCTCTGGGGTCCCCCACCAGCGTGAGAATAGGGGTGAAGATGATCTCAGTGCACGCAGCCATCAGTCGGAGGTCCAAAGTCCCACATGTGCTGGGGCCACGTGGGGCCAGAGCCAGGTGACTCTGCAGCATCTAGAGGGCCTCAGATCTACTTCCCACGCAGATCAGGCTAAGCACTGGCTGAGTGCATGGCTGGGGCAACCAGCTCGCCCTGGTTTGCCCAGGCTTCTCTAATATGGGCATTGACAGTCTCTGTCCTCGGCACACTGGAATGGTTGGTCATGCACTTGTGACCAAGACCCACTAGCTTCAGAATGGGGACTACTCCCTTCCGAAGAGCCCCCGAGTGCCCTCAGGGAAGCCATCCTCAGCTCCTGCTCTGCACCCCCCCCTTGCTCCACTGCTCCCAAGGAAACCTCACAGGCAGGAGGCAGAGGTGCTAGAAAGAGGGCCAGGCGGGCCGAGTCAGCAGTGGGGAGGCTGAGAGGAGCAAGGGCGTGGGAAGCTGTCGAGATCTGTGTCTTGCATTCCCTTCTCGGGCTCCACTCTACGTGCGCTGGTCCCCCTGCCCCGTCTCTGCAGCTCCGTGGCCACGAGTGGGCTTCGCTCAGCCATCCTCCTCCTGCTGCTGCCCTCCTGCCTGGCTCCTGGCTGGCAGGAGGGCAAGGATGTCACCAGCCACCAGTGCTGGGGCTCCTTCCTGGGCAACACGGTCCCATAAACCAGAGCTTCCTGCAGCCTGACGGCACCTGCATCTTCAGCCACAATGCCCGGCAGCAGGGCGCCCTTCAGCACCTGCCCCTGGCACTCACCGAGCTCTGGCTGCCAGCTCTACCCGGCCAGGGCCACATCCAGCTGTCCTGAGGAATGGCCCTGGATTTGGCTGATAGCATCCACAACGATTGGCTGGTCGGGCTGGACACGGCCCAGGTGCCAGGGTCAGTGTGACTGTGGCTAGGGCTGGCCCCCTCTCCAGGGCAGCCAACGTCAAGCCAGGACAACTTCCACCAAGACTTGGTGGAGGTTGTCAGGCACAGGGGTGAGGCCTGCCGGACTGCTGACAGGGGCGGGTTCAGTGCTTATTAAAGTGTCCACCCCCAGCAGATCTCAACACAGTAGTTTTTAATTTGGCCTTTAATCCTTTAGTATTTACAGTATGCACCCCCCTCCCTGCCAGCCCCCTTGCCCCAGTGAGCCCGTACCCTCCAGATGTATGGCTCCTATTTGGCACCCCTCCCAAATTAGACATTTCTCCCTTAGGTGACAGAGAGGCATGGATGGTGACTGGACAAGGGGCTGTGGGAGAGATGGGGAGGTCTGATCTGAGACGCTGGCCGCAGGTTTACAAAGGACAGGCTATCTGAGAAGTTGGGTGAATCTGCTAGATATTTCCTAGCAGCTGATGGGGGAGAGGCGAGGAAGAGGAGGAGGAGCAAACGAGAACGATCCCACTGGTTCTTCCCTCGGTGATGGGGGGCAGGTGGGAAGCATCCCCTGAAATGGAGAAGAGAAGTTCAGAAGGGAAAAGGAACAGCTTGTTTGGAACGAGGTGAGTCTGAAGTTTCTGGGATGCAACCAAGGGAGCCCACACCTGGCACCCAGTGAACACCCAAGCCTGGCGCCTGGGAGAGGAGAGAGCTGAGAACCATCAACCTCCGGGTAGCAACGGAAGCCCCAGGGGTTGGTGAGCTGACTGTGGGGCGAGCACAGTCAACAGAGAGGCTCGCAGGTGGAATTAAAACAGGACTGACTCCTAGTAACTGAAGGTCTTGTCTTCTCCGTGAGTTTTCCGATTCCCGGGCAGTTCACTAACTGTCTTACTGGGATAGGATTGATTTTCAACCTCTTTTGTTTATTTGTTTGTTTGTTTGTTTTTAAGTTTATTTTTGAGAGAGAGAAAGTACAAGCGGGGAGGGACAGAGAGAGAGGGAAACAGAGAATCTAAAACAGGCTCTGCACTGTCAGCACAGGGCTCAAACTCACAGACCAAATTGAACCATTAAGTCCTGACATGAGCTTAACCAACTGAGGCACCCGGGCGTCCCTCAACCCCTTTCATATAGAACTCTCCAGCCCCTGCGTGCCCAGGACTTAATTCCCAACCTTGAAAGATATTCTCTCAATAGGATTCTGGATCCTTCTGCAAAGGACACATCTAGTGACTTCCCTTCCTCGCCGAGGTGGATGAATATGTAAACTACATCTCCACCAGGCCTCTTGGTAAGCCCTAGTGTTTGGGACTTTTTGCTTCTCTTTTCACTTCATAGATGAAAATTTTCAAATATATACAACAGCAAGGAGTATTGTAAACCTTCATGCACCCATAAACTAACTTTAATAATTGACTTGTAGCTAACCTTCTTCATTTATACATTCTTCACTCCCCATACACACACACACACACACACACACACACACACACACACACCATCCTCAATGGATTATATTGAAGCAAAATTTTTTAACTTTTTTAAATTTATTATTGAGAGAGCATGAGCATGGGAGGGGCAGAGAGAAGGCGAGACACAGAATCCAAAGCAGACTCCAGGCTCTGAGCTGTCAGCACAGAGCCTGACGCTGACGTGGGGCTCAAACTCACAAACTGTGAGATCATGACCTGAGCCGAAGTCGGACGCTTCACTGACTGAGCCACCCAGACGCCCCATTGAAGCAAATTTTAAATAGTTCCGTATGTATCTCGAAAATATAAGATCTCGGGGCGCCTGGGTGACTCAGTTGGTTAGGCCTCCAACTTGAGCTCAGGTCATGATCTCATGCTCGTGGGTTCAAGTCCCGCATTGGGCTCTGTGCTGACAGCTCAGAGCCTGGAGTCTGCTTATGATTCTGTGTCTCCCTCTCTCTCTGCCCCTTCCCCTCATGCCTTGTCTCTCTCTGTATCAAAAATAAATAAAACATTAAAAATTATTTTAAAAAAAGAAAATGTAAGATCTCTTTATTTATTTTTTGAGAGAAAGAGAAAGAAAGAGAGCTGGGAAGGGGCAGAGAGAGAGGGAGAGAGAACTCCAAGCAGGCTCTGTGCTCTGTGCTGTTAGGGCAGAACCCAATGTGGGGCTCAAACTCACAAACCGTGAGATCATCGCCTGAGCCAGATCAAGAGTCAGATGCTTAACCCACTGAGCCACTCGGGCACTGCATAAGATCTCTTTAAAGAAAGTAAACTTCTTTATTGAAGTATAACATATATACTGAAAAGTGCTAAGGAAATACAAGAAAAATACACACCTAACTCATGTAGCTACTTCGCAGACCAAGAAATAAAGCATCATGAGCTCCCTAGAGCCCCTCCATGTAGTCTCCCCATTCCTAATCCTTCACAAAATGACAACCCCATTCTGACCCCTGTCACCACAGATTAGTTTTCCCTCTTTTGGACTTCATATAGACAGAATCATACAGTTTATATTCTGTTGTGTCTGGTTTCCTTCACTCAACATTTTACATGTGAGATTCATCCGTAACTCTTTCCTATATTGGTTATTCGCTCATTTTTGTTGCTGTGTAGAATTGCACCGCATGAATATACCACTGTTTATGACCCCACCTTATTATAAATGGACATTTGAGTGGTTTCCATTTGGGCTGCTATGACCATTCTTGCACAGTCTCTGGTGGACATAGAACTCATTTCCGGGGGTTATATACTCAGGATCGGGATTGCTTGATCATAGGATACATGTATGTTTATTTTTAAGAGATACCACTAAGCAGGAGCACTTGGGTGGTTCATTCGGTTAAGACTCCAACTTCAGCTCAGGTCATGATCTCATGATTTGTGGGTTTGAGCCCCGCGCTGGGCTCTGTGCTGACAGCTCAGAGCCTCGAGCCTGCTTTGGATTCTCTCTCTCTCTCTCTCTCTCTCTCTCCCCCCTCCCCCACTCACGTTGTGCCTCTCTCTGTCTCTCAAAAAAATAATAAAATGTTAAAAAAATTTAAAAAGTTGTCTAAGTGATGTGACCTTGGGTTGTCTGCCTTTTTCTCATGAACTTGTGAGAGTTTATTAATATATGGGATTTTAATCCTTTGTTGGACATTTCTATTAAAAATGATCTCTCCTGCTCTGTGTCTTATCCCGTTCACTTTCTTCATATCTTTTCATAAACAGAAGTTCTCTATTTTTGTAAACTCTAATTTATCCATTTTTCCTTTAGTAATCCCTTTTGAAATCTTACTTAATAAATCTCTACCTCACCAAGGTCTTAAAGATAATCTCTTCTGTTATCTTTTAGAAGCCTTATTATTTTTTTGCATTTGGTTCTACATCTATCTAGAATTTATCTTTACATGAGGTAGAGTAAGTTTCAACATGCATGTTTTTCCTAGATGGATATCCAAATTTCATATACTATTTATTGAAAAGAACCTTCTTTCATTGCATTTCAGTGGCACATTTCTTAGAAATCTGGTAACCATGTATGTGTGTCTGTCCACTGGTCTATTTTTCTATATGTGCCAACACAATACTGACTCAATTCCTATAGCTTTACAATAAGACTTTATATTTGATGTCCAGTAAAAGTTCTCCATTCCGGATTTGTTCTTCATCTATTTTTCTTAACTATCCTTAGCCTTCTGCATTTCCATATAAATGTTAATATTTTTTGAGTAGGGAGGGACAGGGAGAGAGAGCATCTTAAACAGGCTCCGTGCTCAGTGAGGAGCCTGAGCAGGGCTCCGTCTCATTGAGAGCTGGACCCCTAACTGACGGAGTCACCTAGGTACCGCTCCATATAATTTTCAGCATTGGCCTATACATTTCCATATTAAAACAGGATTTTATAGGATTGCATTATATCTATAGGTCAAATTGGGGAGTGATGACTTCTACAGTCTTGACGCTTTCAATTCATAAGCAAGGTATATTATTGATCTCTATTACATTATTACATTACTGGTCTCAGTACTATTTTGTAGATTTTTGTATAGAAGTCATTCTTCATTAAACTTTTTTCTAAAAATGTGATGTATTATGATGTTATGATAAATTGAATCATTCTTTAAAATTTATTTTATAATCTGGGGCATCTGGATAGTTCAGTCAGTTAAGCGTCTGACTTCAGCTCAGATCATGATCTCGCGGTTCATGAGTTCAAGCCCCGCATTGGGCCCTGTGCTGAAAGCTCAGAGCCTGGAGCCTGCTTCAGATTCTGTCTCCCTCTCTCTATGTCCCTTCCCTGCTCACACTCTGTCTCTCTCTCTCTCTCCTCCAAAAATAAATATTTTAAAAAAATTTTTTATTTTATAATCATTGCTGATACACTGACTTGGAATCCAGGGACACTGCTAATTTATTGTTAATTCAATAGTTTATTATTAGATATAAACTGTTATCTAATAGTTTATTTGTTTTTAAATAACTATTTAAAAATAGTTTTTTAACTATTTATTTTTCTTGCTGAATGTACTGACTACGACCTCCAATATAATGTTGAATAAACTTGGTGAAAGGAAGCACACTTGTCTTATTCTCGTTTTCCAAGGAAAAGCTCTTACTACGTCACCGTCTCATCTATTCTTAGATTATTAAGAGTTTTTATCACGAATGAGTGTTAAAATTGTATCAAATCCTTTTCATATAACTGAAAAGAGTCTAGGATCCAGAATATAGAAACAACTTTTACAACTCTGCAAAAATAACTCACTCTTAAAATGGGCAAAGTATTTGAATAGACATTTCTCCAAAGAAGACATATGCAATGGCCAGTAGGCCCATGAAAAAATGGTTCAATATCATGAGTCCGTAGGAAAATGCAAATCAAACCACAATGAGATGCCATTTCACATGCACCAGGATGGTATAATCCAAATGACAAATAACTACACGTGTTAGCTAGTCATAGAGAGATTGGGACCCTCATCCACTATGGGTGGGAATGTAACGTAGTGCACTGCGCAGCTACTTTGGAAAATAGTTGGGCAGTTCCTCAAAAAGTTAAACTGAGAGTTAACATATGACCCATTCCACACCTATATATATATCCAAGAGAAATGGGAACATAGGCCACACCAAAACTTGTACAAGAATGCTCCATTGTTCATAACAATCAAATGGTGGAAACAATCCATCAACTGATAATTAAATAAACAAATGTGTTTTAACCATACAATGGGATATAATATTTTGGGACACAAAAAGAATTGAGTACTGATAAATGCTACAACATGGATGAATTTTGAAAGCCTTATGCTAAATGAATGCACCCAGACACACAAGACCACATATACTTGTCATTTACTTGCAGTTTCCAGATTAGGCAAATCCATAGGGGGAGAAAGGAGATTTGTTGGTCCCAGGGACTGGCATATGGAGGGGAAGAGAAAATGGGGAGTGACTGCTAATGGAAAGGAGGTTTCTTTTTGGGGCAATGAAAATGTTCTGACACTAGACGGTCGTGATGGTCACACAATATCGTGCACGTACTTAAGGCTACTAAATTTTACATTTTAGGAGAGTGACTTTTATGGTATGCACATCTTACTTTTATTTTTTTTTTAATTTTTTAATGCTTACTTATTTTTTAGAGAGAGAGAGAGAGAGAGAGAGAGAGAGAGAGAGAGAGAGAGAGAGAGATACAGAGAGTGAGTGGTGGAAGGGGATTGAGAGAGAGGGAGACCTAGAATCTGAAGCAGGCTCCAGGCTCTGAGCTGTCAGCACAGGGCCCGACGTGGGACTTGGACTCACAAACTGTGAGATCATGACTTGAGCCGAAGTCAGACGCTTAACAGACTGAGCCACCCGGGCATCCCACATCTTAATTTTAGAAAAGAGAAATAATTTTCAGATAGTATATAGAACTATACTTATTTATAATCCAAATTATTCTTTTTTATTTTTTAACTTTTGTAATGTTTATTTATTTTGAGAGACAGAGAGACAGACTGAGAGCAGGGAAGAAGCAGAGAGAGAGGGAGACAGAATCAGAAGCAGGCTCCAGGCTCTGAGCTGTCAGGCTCTGATGCGAGGCTCAAACCCACGAACTGTGAGATCATGACTTGAGCTCAAGTCGGATGCTTAACTGACTGAGCCACTCAGGGCCCCTGTAATCCAAATTATTCTTAAAAATCTCTCAGGAAGGCATCACACTAGAGACAATTACCCTGAGTAAAGCAGTTGATTTCTATATAAAGATGATGTTTTACACAACAACAACAAAGAAAAACATTTATTTTCTAGGTGTGGTTTTATTCAGATTTTTTTCCTTCTTTCACTTTTGGTAAGTTATTGCTTTAAGGAAATGTATTGATAATATCTAAGTTGTCAAATTTATCAGTATAAAATTATTCATAATAACTTCTTATGATCTTTTTAATGTATGCAGACTCTGTAGTGCATTCCTGATATTGTCAATTTGTGCCTTCTCTCTCTCTGTCTGTATAGGCTTGCTCAGGGTTCATATATTTTATTTATCATTTAAACGAACAAACTATGGCTATTGGTTTTCTTTATTGTATGTTTGCTTTCTGTTTCATTTATTTCTTCTTTTCACTATTTGCTTCCCACATTGTTTGGATTTCATATGTTGTCCTTTTTAATACTTGGAGATGGATATTTTGACTATTGATAGTAAGTCCTTCTTTGTTTTTTGATGTATACATTTGTGACTATAAATTTTCCTATGCATGATGTCTATGATATCCCACATGTTTTGGTATTTTTATTATGATTCAATTGAAAGTATTTTTCACTTTTTTCTTTGACTTAGTGTTATTTTGAAAGATATTTAATTCCCAGACATTTGGGGATTTTCTTTTGATTTTTGTTCATAGAAATGATTCTAGCTTAATCCATTGAGTCATAGAATTTTCTCTGTGAAATTTCATCCTATTGGAATTGAATTTATTTTCAGGACTTCTGGCCCAGCATATGGCCAATTTAGAGAAATATTTAATGTGCACTTGAAATTAGATGTATTTCTTTTGCACATGATTGCAGTGTTCTACATACATTGGGTCAAGCCTATTGATTGTGTTGTTCAAATCTTCTATGTCAATATTGATTTAATTATTGTCAACTTAGTCAGTTACAGAGAGAGGGAGACTTAAGTCGTTCACCTGATTGCGTGTTTACTCTGTCCCACTGCTTGAGTTTTCTTTAGGTTCTCTTTTACATGGAGGTTGGATCTTCTCTATCTTCCATATCTATCACTTTCTCTCATATTGTTTCTTTTTCACTCTCTAGCTTATTTATATTTCTTTTAATTTCGCTCCTTTTCATCTATTTCTCTTATGGTATTATTTGTGTTATTTTTTCACTCTTGTATTCATGCTAGTTTTTTGTTTTCATTTCTGAAGTGATTTTTCTTTTCTCTAAGGAAAAACCACTTTCTTAACTCTATGTAGCTCCTTTCAAGTCTTCCTTTGTCCAATCTTCTCGTTATAAATTTTTATGATCCTGAGTTATGCTTTAGTGTCATAGCTTCAGTCATTAAAAAAATTTTTAGCTCATTTGCAAATATTAAATTAAAATTTGCATCTGTTTTGTGGGCAAGTTTTTCTAGAGAACTTCATGGTCTGACAGCCTGTTATTATGCTCATTAGTCTCTTTTCTTATAAGAACCCTGAATGGAACTGGATTCCTTCTCTGAAATCTTTTCTTTTGCCTTTTTTTTTAATGTTTATTTATTTTTTTGAGAGACAGGTTGAAGGCAGGGGAAGGGCAGAGAGAGAGGGAGACAGAATCCAAAGCAGGTTCCAGGCTCCGAGTTGTCAGCACAAAGCCTGATGCAGGGCTGGAACTTGTGAACTGCCGGATCATGACCTGAGCCAAAGTCAGTTGCTTAACCGACTGAGCTATTCGAGATGTCCCTCTGTTGCCCATGTTTAAGTGACATAGTCTTCCCTGCACTCCTGAGTGGGATGAATAGGTGAAGATTTCTTGGCCAAGATTCATGACTCTAGGGCTCCATCTTCTGTTGTACTGAAAAAGTTTTTGAAATTAGCTTCAGAGGAGTTTGAGAACTGTTTCCTCTGTTACTCACCCCACTGTGTGTGTGTGTGTGTGTGTGTGTGTGTGTGTGTGGTATGCACGCAGGTATTCGCAGAAGTTGGGATCCCCTAATTTATCTTTATGTGAATCTTCTCTCTCCTTGGCTCCACACTGTCCTGTTACTTACTTCCAGCCATTTCCCCTCAGTGTAGGGCTTTGTCCTAGTTTGGCTGATGAGTTTCAATATTTTACGGGGAGATGCCATGTCATGTGCTCTTGGGAGGATTAATTTACATCATAATTATAAAACATTTCCCAAGGTATCTGGCAGATAGTATTACACGTGGGATACTTATAATGCTTATAAATATTAATGCCTACCACCTTTTGCCAAACATACTTGTCCTCTCCATAAACATAAGCTATTTCCTTGATGTGAGTCTCTCTTTCTTGCCTCCGTGCCTCTGCACCTGCTATTCCTTTCCCCGAAAAATCTCGGCACAATCTCTGCCACTTGCCAATCCTTCAAGAGCATCCTTTTCTGGTCATAACAATGGGTTAACTGGACACAAGCAGCACTCTGGACCACTGTGGCTCCTCATTTCTAAGCCATACATCCCAAACCTCCTCTGAGATTTTATGCCAATGACATAACTTTTATTTAGATTTTTTATTCTCTACCAAGCCCTTTACCTATATTACCTCTTAATCTCCACAACAAAATTCTGATTATAAGCGTAATTGGGCAGATACAATTACCGGCTTTATTTTACATATATGGACACGGAGATTGAAAGAGACTAGATACTTATCCTAAGGTTGATTGTTGGTTGTGATAACGCAGGTATTTTTGACTAGGAAATCTGGTCAAGTTTGTTCATGGTCTACGTCTCTGGATTGTAGTCTCCATCAAGGATGAAGTCCAGGCTTGTGTGCCTATGTAACTCTCTCTGTAATCATCAGTTCTTAGCAGCACCTGGCACACAGCAGGTGTTCAGCAGAGACTCCATGGATGAGCTACCACAGATGGCTGTGCATAGTGCCTGGTGCTGGTTCAATGCCCGGGGCTGTGGGATTTTAGGAAGAAGCGTTTCTAACTGGAAGGCAGATGGAAAAGTCTCAGACACTGCTCAATTTCTTCCAAAGAGTCATTAGTCAGACTCTTACTCAGAACTTCTTTTTTTCTATTTTCCATTCAGGTTTGAGCTCAGTGAGATGTTTATGTTTTCACAACCCCTTGGCCACTAATACCTCATCACAAAACTCTGAGACCTGGCCAGGCACAGCCCTCAGAACATTGACAAAACCCACAACGATTTTCTAAGGTCTATCATCTGAGGCCACCACTCTCACAGAGAAATCCCAGACCTACTGTTCTTTAATAGAAATATCAGAAAATTGAAAGGTCGCTGATGAGTTAGAAATCCAATTTTTCCAGACATTGGAATTTCACTTGGATGTGGATTTACTAGGCAGCTGTGTGTGAGCTGGGCTCCTAAGAAAGCACTGGCCTTGAGCCAGAAAACTGGGGCCTGGTCCCTGCTCTGCCACTCGCTGGCTCAGTAATATTGGGCAAGTACCTCTTCTTCTGTTCTGGTTCTCTGTTTTCTCATTAAAAAATTAATCAGGGATAACAACATTCTGTTTATGTCACAACATCATTAGGCATAGATGAAATAATGTATGTGAAGTTCTTGCTCTAGGCTGTGGTATACAAAATCAAGAGGGTAAGCCAGGGAGCCAATTGGGAAGGCTGGGCAGTGGCAGCCATTTTTCAACAGCCATCATGGGACCATTGAAGCAGACGAGTGGGCCAAAAAGGCAGCCTAGTGAAGAATGAAGAAAAGAGCAGAGGAAGAAAAGGAGATGAGGACTGTGTAGTGTAAAAGGGAAAGAACAGTCAAAAAAAGAGAGTGAGGAGCCTGATGTCTTTCCAATTTCTATAAGGACCAGCCTTCTGGGAGATTTCCTTAGTAGACTGTCCTTATAGCAAATCTCATTCTTTTCATTGATTTAAAAAAAGCAAGGGGTTCGAGTTCTACTACCCATTTCTGTGATATGTATGTTAGCAATCTAGATTCTTATTTTATTAATTAATGGAGATTAATATGGGATGAACTTCAAACCAAGGGTATTACCAATGCCCTCTTAGCGTGAGGCAATCTCATATATAAGTGTTGTCAGTGTGTAAGCACCCCAAACCTGGTCACAGCCATCGTCCACCACAGGTTTAGACTTGTTAAAACGGGAAAAAAAACTCCCCTTCATCTAATAGTGTGTGAATTAACTGTGGTTGCTACATTCAACAGTCTTTTGGGTCTTTTGGAATGAAATATAATAGAATTGATCAGTCTAGCACATAGTAGGCAATCAATAAACATTGAATGAAATATTTATTGAATAAATAATACTTATGAGACCAAATGTTATAGAATAATTATTCTTAAAATCTACACTGCTGCAAAAACACCGAGAAAGGCTCAATTGAATATGATGATATGTATCAGAAAACATGGATGAAATTGAAAATAAGTAGGAGAAATCTCAAGGAGTCAAAAACCAAAAAAGTGAGAACTAGGGAGAAGGCCAGGTAGATGAGCCGAGGATGCCCTGAGGAATGCACCAATCCAGGAAAACCAGACCCCAAGTTATAATGACCACAGGCATAAAAGACAGTAATATCTTGGGGAAGCGGGGGCGGGGCGGGGGGGGGGAGGAGAGAAATGGAAGTTGAGATCATGCCATATAAAATTTAAATAAATTCTCCACGGTCTAATAAGTCAATGAAATTACAGACTAGAAAAAGGATCTCTTTACTAGGGAAAGGAATCAAGAAAGACACCTGTTCGTCTCAGCCTCAAATCTGAGTAAAAGGACAGAGTCTCTTCTACAACATAATAACCACATACCTACCTTCCCTACGTGTGTGGTTCAAATTTACACTACTAGAAGGGGGAAAATATGCCAAGCCAACAAATAAACATAAATAGGAGGCTGATAAGCTGGAAGGTGCCTCCCAAAAGCAAGTGCAAGCCTGCTTTGAGACAATATTCTTTTTTTTTTTAATGTTTTTTATTTATTTTTGATACAGAGAGAGACAGAGCATAGAGGGGGAGGAGCAGAGAGAGAAGGAGACACAGAACTGGAAGCAGGCTCCAGGCTCTGAGCTAACTGTCAGCACAGAGCCTGATGTGGGGCTCGAACCCACTGACGTGAGATCTGACCTGAGCCAAAGTCGGAGGCTTAACCGACTGAGCCACCCAGGAGCCCCTTGAGACAATATTCTTAACCCAGGCTTTGTAGGATTCCCACAGATAAATTGCAGCCAAGCACAATCACGGTCTAAACTACAGGAAAATACCCAGGCACACAAGCCACCAAGAGGGGAGGGAGAGTCCCCTGATGTGACAAGATAAAGCATTGGATGCACCAAAGTCTTCGTATGTTGGCATGCCTAGATATAAAAGTTTAAACAAGTATGCTTGAATGTTTTAAAACTTTTTAAAGAATATAGGGGGCACCTGGGTGGCTTAGTCAGTTAAGTGTCCAACTTTGGCTCCGGTCATGACCTTGCAGTTTGAGAGTTTGAGCCCCACGTTGAGCTCTGTGCTGACAGCTCAGAGCCCGGATTCTGCTTCAGATTCTGTGTCTTCCTCTCTCTCTCTCTCTGCCCTTCTCCTGCTTGCACTCTGTTTCTCTCTGTCTCTGAAAAAATAAATAAATGATAAAGAATGTTTTAGTAAAAAATAAATAAAACTTCTTAAAGATATAATCACAACACATAATCACAGAATGTGGAGCAGAATGAAAACATAATCACAAATTTGGGACAGAGTGAAACAGAGATCTTATAAATAAAAAACAAATCACAGATGGGGCCCCTTGGTTGCTCAGTCTGTTAAGCTACCAACTTCGGCTCTGGTCATGGTCTCATGGTTCGTGACTTCTAGCCCTACATCGGGCTCTGTGCTGACAGCTCAGAGCCTGGAGCCCGCTTCCGATTCTGTGTCTCCCTCTCTCTCTGCTCCTCCCCTGCTCATGCTCTGACTCTCTCTGTCTCTCAAAAATAAATATTCAAAAATTTTTTAATAAATTAAATTAAATTAAAAATAAGTAAAAGAATGAGGAAGCTCTCTAATGCTAATAAGGAAAGATCTCCAAGGTATACTATTTTAAAACAAAATAATAGCACAAAGCAAGATGTGTAATAATGCTTCCTTTGATGTGAGGAAGGAAGAAAATAAGAAAACATTTATACTATCATTTACTTATATTTGTGTTGGGAAAAAAACTCTGAGAGACACCAAAGAAAGAAAGAAAGAAAGAAGAAGAGGGAAAAAAAGGCAGCCATGGAGATAGGCTGGAATGGGGCAGCACTGAGATTATTCACTAAATATGTTTTTATATTGTCTTGATGTCTGCACTTGGTATATGAATGACCTAATCTATGAAGTCAATGGATGAATTAAATAGCAGATTAGACACAGATAAAGCAAAAATTAGGGAACTGGACCAAAGAAGTGGAGAGAAACCAATGAGAACACAGCACAGGGAGACACAGGGTAGGAAACAAGAAAAAGAGTCTAACAGACAGGAGGGAAGAGCGAGGGGCCCGTTGTATTTCTGACCGGCTTTCCAGAAGGCAGAACCAGAGAGAACGAGGGAGGTAGAGCATACGCAGGGCTCATGGCCGAGAGGCCTTCCAGAACGATGAAGGATGTGAATCCACAGATTCAGGAAGAACACTTCTAAAACAGCATAAATTGAAAAAAAAAAATTCATGTCTAGAAATGCACTTTATAGTAAAACTTCAGAAAATCAAAAATGAAAAAAACTTGACACAGTCCCTCCTCTGCCCCCCAGAATAAAGTCTCTATACAGGAACAACAGTTATACAGCAGTAAAATGAAAGCCAGGAACAGAGAAACGACGTCCAGAGTGTTGAGAGGTGTCAACCAGTAGTGACTTCAAAGTGCCAAGGTGCTAAAATTATGATTCAAAACAAAGAGCAGACTAGAGGTGTTTCAGGCACCCAGAAACTGAGCATGTGCTGCCACAGACGCCCACTGAAGGCACTCCTCACGGGTTTAGTTTAAGAAAAAAATATTTATCTCCCAAGGAAAGTTGGAGATAAACAAATAACAGGCAAAGAAATTGACAAACATGTGGGTCAATATAAACAAACGTTGGTTGTATCAAGTAATAGTGCCCATGACTAAGTCAGTACAGGAAAAGTAAGACTGCACAAAAATGCCAGGCAAAACTAATCCTGAAAACGAGAAAAGGTGATTTTAGTTAAAAGTATTCTCTCTCTTTTTTTTAATGTTTATTTATTTCTGAAAGAGAGAGAAACAGAGTACAAGCCGGGGAGGGACAGAGAGAGAGGGAGACACAGAATCAGAAGCAGGTTCCAGGTTCTGAGCTGTCAGCACAGAGCCCGACTCTGCATCACCACCCACTGTGCTGGTCCTGATGAGGACTCCCACTGTCTTCCCACCCGGTTCTCTTACCTCCAAGACAGAACCCTTTTGGGCCCTGATCGGCACATGTGTGCCTGGTCTAGAGCAGCAGCCCACCCCTGGGCATGCAGAGCCAACCTGAGCGTGGAGCAGAATGGAAGACACGACTTGCAGAGGGAGGGACAGGAGGGACAGGAAGCTCCCAAGACTCAAGGCCGCCAGCTCTGAGGCTGGGGCCCGAGACCTGCGTCCCCGCCCCCAACAGGGGCTGAACTCTCTGCACAGCTCCTTTTTCCACTCTCTGCAGAGAGAGAGGGATTCTTTAAACCACAGCAATTATTGTTAATGGTGGGCTTTCAGGGAGGAGCAGGAAGGTGTTTTTTCTGCAGCCGGACCTTCCTATACTCTGAAGGAAGCTCTAGGTCCCTGACAAGACATTTGGTCTACGCGAACTGGAATTTGGTTCCACTCTTGGGGTGCAGGGGGACAGTGCCCTGGGGTACTTGTTGACAAGCGGGCAGTGCCGTGCTGGACGTCCTGTGGAGGCTGAGCCTTGCTTGTTGGAGCCTGGGGCTTGGTTCTATCCCATTGGGTCAGACCCTCTGCAGTTCACCGGGACCCAAGTTTTGCTTCTCTTGTGTGTATTCCCACAGTTGATATCATCCTTGTGTGTAGCCCCATTTTTCCACAGGCTGTGTCAGCCCGGAGACCTCTGGCTGTAGGAGAGGGAGTCCCCGCTCACATTGCCATAAACAGTAGAGAAACGTGTGGTCTCGCAGAGTAAGAAGCCGCTGAGATTGGGCTGAGCACATCGGGGTGTGGCTCTGGGATCCTCTCCGTGTCTGTCCCCCCATCAGGCTGGTGGCAGGGCATCTGGTGCAACAGGTCCAGCTGTCACATCTAGACCTGGAGGTGTGCAGGGCTGCAGTGTCCCTTATGGGAGCCCCTGAGCCACAGGTGGCTGTTTCAAATTCAAATTAAACTGAACTAAGACTAAAATTTGTAGGATTATTATAAGTTGATGTATTTCTTTTTGAGAACGAGAGTGTGTGTACCCGTGTGGGAGGGGGGACTGAGGATCCTGAGCAGCCTCCGTACACGGAGTTCTCCGTGCAGGGCTCCATCCCACCCACCGTGAGATCATGACCTGAGCTGGAATCAAGAGTTGGATGCTCAACCGACTGAGCCCCAGATGCCCCTCTGGTGTCCACAGTAACGCTAGCTACGTTTACAGTGCTCTCTGGCCATGTGTGGATAATGGCGGCCATTCGGGGCAGAGCAGATCAAAGAACATCTCTGTCGTCACATGGTCCAGGCTGAAGAGGGCTGTCTCCCCTAGTTCCCCTTGTCAGCAAGAAACCTTCTGCAGAGATTCCCTGGCAGGATCCCCGCACACCGACCACTAGTGGGTGTCTCATCTGTGCCCACACCAGTGGCTCACGTGGCACGGTCTCTGGACCAGCAGCACTCAGGCACCTGTTCGAAATGCAGCTTCCTGCACTTTGCCCCATCCCTGTTGCATCAGGAGCTGTGAGGGTGGGGCCCAGCATCTGCATTGAACAGACCTCCTGGTCTGACATGGGCTGACCTGACGTAGCCCCTGGCGAGGGCACCTGTGTGTCTGAGGTTGGCTTGGACCTGTCCCTTGGAGTGGAACGAGCGGGGGGTCAGCTGTGGGGACCACTGCTGGGCCTCCCGGAGGAGGAGGCTGGCTCCACCTCACCTGATGACTGGCAGGGCTCTTTCCCCTCACACAGCCCTGCAGAAGGGGCCGGTAGGTCAGACAGGGACAGGCTGTTTTGGTTTGTTTCTGGTCTCTCTCCATGAACCTAAGGAAGGGCAAGGCAAGAGCATCATCTTATCATAAAGATGTCATTTCCACTGTCCCACTTTGGTCTTCTAACAACATTTGGGGCAGGAATGGCAGGCTACAGTCAGGAGAAGAGGAAATTGGTAAGGGCAGCCTCTCAAGCTGTCTCCACAGAGCCTGACGCGGGGCCCGAACCAGCGACCTGTGAGCTCATACCCTGAGCCGAAGTCGGTGGCTCAACCGACTGAGCCACCCAGGCACCCCTTTGTTTACATTTTTATAGTCATTTCACTGAGATATAGATGAACACAGTAAGGCTCTCCTTTTTATGTCGTTAAGTGAGTTTTCACACACACACGTTGTCCTATAGCCACCACAAGTACGGTACAGGACAGTTCCCTCACCCCGAAGCGTTCCCTTCTGTGACTTTGTACTCAGCCTTTCCTCCCTCCTCCCCCCGCCCCTGGCGGCCATTCATTCATCCATCTCTTTTCTGCCCTATATTTTTGTCTATTTCCAAATGTCCTATAACTGGAATCATACCGTGTACACAGCCTTTTGAGGGTGGCTTCTTTCCGTCAGCGGAGGGCTTTCAGATGCCCCTGCTCACATGTGTCCTGGTGCTTTGTATCGGCGGCCTTTCATTCCCCAGGAGTATTCCTTTGCAGGAAGGAAGCGCTGCTGTTTGTCCATTCGCTGCTACCTTTAGTAGTTGTGTGCGGGTGTTGGTGTGCACATACGTGTTCTTTTCTCTCGTGTAAGTACCTGGGAGTGGGATTCCTGGGTGGTGTGGTAAGTGCACATTTACATTTATAAACCACTGCCAGGGGTGTAGGTTCAGGCCCCGTGCTGGGTGTGGAGGTTACTTTAAGTGATAATAATAAAAATGATAAGAATAGTAATAATAAAGACTGCCAAAGTGGTTTCTAAAGTGACCATGTTGTTTCATGTGCCCACTAGCAACATTTGGCAGTTCCAGTTTCTCTGTGCCCCTTGACAGAATTTTGTGGTGTTAGTTTTTTTTTTTAAGGTTATTAATTTATTTTGGGAGACAGAGAGATTGAGTGTCAGCGTGGGAAGGGCAGAAAGAGAGAGAGAGACAGAGAATCCCAAGTAGGCTCTGTGCTTGGTTCCGTGAACTGTGAGATCATGATCCCAGAGAAAGTCAGGGGCTGGATGTTTAACCGATGGAGCCCCCCAGGTGCCCCGGTGTGGTCATTTTTAATTAAACTATTCTGACAATGACACAGGGAGTCGGTAGTTGTCTTCAAACACTTGGAGGCCTGTTGTAGAGAGAGGAATTACAATTGTATTGTGTGGCCCTTAGCAGTATATCTGGGTCAGTGGGGAAGTAGAGGGAGACAGATTTTAACTCTGTACCGAGCACAGTTTCTATGGGACAAGATTAGCTGGGCTTTGCTGTAGGTAGTGAGCTCCCTCTGGGAGGGCTGTGTCCTCTTCAAAACATCTTCCAACCTCGAGGTGCAAGCAAAGACAGAAAAACTATTTTTTATTGACTGGGGGTGGAGAGGATTTTCTGCAACCCTTGCCATTAACTTGGAAGGTCCAGGCTTTGCATCCCTTGGGAGTCTTCCTGAGGGGCCCCGGGGTCCTACTGTGCCTTCTGTCTTCTTCATGGTGGAAGGAGAGGCATCCAGGCAGCATTTCCCCCCAAGTCAGTCTGCCGTGTGATGGCTTCTCAGATCTGGGCAGCCTTCTTTCCTGTGTGTTTCATGCATGTTCAACCCCTGTGGGGCAGGAAAGGGCTACTCCTATGCAGAGGCATGTGGCCTGGTGGCCGAGGCCCTGGCTGTCCAGTCGGAGCACGTTTACGTGGGGGCGCACTGTGTTCCTGGCCGCGCAGTCTGTGTGGCTGTCATTTCTCACGGGATGATCATAGCGCATCCATGGGATGGTGCTGGGGGGGATTAGTCGGGTATGGACAGAGAGCACTGAGCACAGACCCAGCACCCTGGTTGTGCAGTGTCTGCGCTCATTCCACTGTCTGCGTGATCGCCTGTCCCTGGGTCCTCGCATCTTTGAGCAAGTGTCCCCATCCTGCCAGAGGCCGGGGCAGGAGGCCTTGGCTGTGTGTGGTGACAGATCTGATGAGCCCTCTTTCTGTCCTACTTCTCTCTCCAGCTTCCTCAGAAGCCAAGCAAGGGATGCCTCTTTCTGTTGCCTCATTTACAAAATGGGGTGAAAATTCCTGATCCCTGGAGGCTAGTCACTGAGCCTGGTGGTACTTTTTACTTCCAAAACTCTAGATTTGCTGTTTCTGTGATACTTCTTGGACTTGGTGATAGTAGAGAGCATGTTCTCCATGAGGAGGTAGGGGCAGTGAGGTCACAATTGTTTCCTGATGAGAGTAAGATGCTGGTTCCCTTGGTTACTGTCATTCCTCACCCAGACGTTGCTGTGGGCAGAGTTTTCTGAACTCTAAATTCTAAACCCCACCCAGCGTGTGTGATATCACAGAGAGAAAACTCTAGGTCTCTCTGTTTGGTTGGATGTGAGTGCGTGGGACTCACTCACTCTGTGACTTGGAGAGTTTTTCTTTTCTAATATACGAAATGGGGAACTTGCTGTCTTGTTTAAGGGCATCAACTTCATCTCAAAGCCTTCCAGGTACGATGTAAGCACTAGTCACGGCGGTCCTGGGGGAGGCATCGAGGCACGGAGACCGATGGGACATACCCTGAATCCAGGTGCCTGGGTTCCCCTCCGGGGCATCACTTGCTCTCTGTGCAGGTTTGAGTCAATGACCTAACCTTGTTGGGCCTCAGTTTTCTCTGCTGTGAAATGGGGATGATAAGGTCAGTGCCCACCCAGCAGATCACATGAATGCCTGGGACATCTGTGTTGGCGGCTCTGGTGTGGCTTGGCGGTGACCGCGAACATCGAAATTCCTCTTGTCCAGGCGCTCCTTTTCTTTTCCTCCCTCTGTCTTGGGTTTGTCAGGCCCACAGAGATCATTGCGCGCTAACATTTAAAGGGGGGCTCAGAGGCATCTCTGGAGGAGGCCTCAGACACCTGTCCAGAGGAAGCCCCATTTCTCCGGGGGCCAGCTGGGTTATCACAGACTGGATGACCGTGCTCTGGGTTAAGGCTCAGACAAGTGGCTTCGTTGGGCAGAAGAGGAAGGAGTTACACAGCCTGCACAGCTGTAACCAGCTGCTTTCTAAACCTCTGGGTGCAGGGGTGAGGGCCCAGGGTCTTTAGGGTCAGGTGAGGGAAGGCTTCCTAGGCCGTGGAGTGGGACCGTGTGGGGGTGGGGCAGGTGGTCCCGGGCCCCACCTCAGATGACACTCTGACCCAGAGGTCAGGCCTGGGGCACAGGAATCGGGCGTTACGGTGGTGGTGGTTTTACAGTAACGTGCACTTTAGGGGGTACTGCATTCAGGTGGTTGGGGTTGCCACTGTGGATAACACTGAGCTGAGTGATGGAGGCTCCTGCCTCTCATCGTGGATAGCCTGCCCCCCCAAATGGCCGAGGTCCCAGTCTTCCCTGGCACTCCTGGAGCTCTCAAGGCCACACCTAGTGCCCATCTTTGATGGTGAGGGAAACTTGTCTTGCATAAGCAGTCAGCCAACAAGGATCAGTTGGGGCTGATGGTCAAGAGGGCACAGTGTCCAAAGCCCTGTATCTTGCTGTTTGCATGTTTCAGGGCCGCTGGGGAGACAGAGACTCTGTTCCCCTGTGACTCAGCTTCCCAGGACACATGCATTA
>PISW01014267.1:0-21929 GCA_004023785.1 Mungos mungo
TCTGATGTCTGTCTGGTTGGACCAGGCACCTGGCTGCCAGAGGGCCATGTGTTCACATGCACTGTCACAGGGCAGGACCCTGGGTGTCTGTGAGGAGTGCACTCACCCACCTGGTAGCCCTGGGCCCCAGAACATGGCATTGAAACAAAGACAGGTCAAGAGAGAGAACATGGAAGAAAGAAACATGTTCCATATTTTGGTATCTAGTACAAAGGAAGGGAGCACATTCTCTCCTGATTTTTGAACAAGGGGTTCTGCATTTTTATCTTTCACCGGGCCAGGCAAGTTATGTAGCTGTTTCTCTAGTTTTCATAGTCCTTCACCACCTTCACATTCCAATCAGGGCTGCTCAGATTATCCCCAAATCACCCAGTGGCCCCACTGGGTTACCTTATAAACTCTTTAAAACTTTTACAGTCTCTTGGGTTGCTTCTATAGCTGAGGAATGGAGGCCATTCTATTTCCTTCCTTTATATTCAGATAATAACTTCTCTGTCACCCCATGCACCCATCTCGTGTTGTAATCATTCACTCAGTTGCCTCTGAACCTCCTGGGCACCTGATCAGAAACTTCACACAGTGTAGGTCTGGAATAAACGTAGTTAAATATTTAATGTAGGAGTCTACCAAGAAAGCCTGAAAGGGTTTTGTTTTGTGTGTGTGTGTGTGTGTGTGTGTGTGTGTTGTGGGGGTTTTTTGGTTTTTTGTCTTTGTTTTTGTTTTGGTTTTTGTTTTTTGCCTTATCCAGGCAGGAATCAGCTTCAGAAGCCTTTCTTCGGTTCACATGACCACACCAAAAGTAGGACAACGCCTGAGGAGTTCCATTCTGTGGTCCCAGAGTGGCCTCTTTGTCGTCACCAACGCACTGTGCCCTCCCATCGCTCACCAGCTTCAAATCAGTGGGCACTGCATGCGAACATACAACCAGCCCAAAGACACTGGGCACTGTCTCTCCTTGAGAAAGAGGGCTCTTGTTTATTCACCCAGGCACTTTCCTTTTGCATCCGGAAGACAAAGCAGCAAGCAGGAGCTTGTTGGGAGAAGAATACAAGCTGCCAGAGGGGGGCGGGGGAGGGGCTCATTCTGTTGTCACTTGCAGCCCATCCCCAGTCTGAAGCATCTTTAGCCTCCTAATTGTCTCCCTCCCCTTTCTGTGTCTGCCTTGCACAAACCGAACACTCCCAGACAGCTTTACAAATTGTTTCTAGACACGTTAGGCAGGAAAATCTCCACTGGGTCTGAAAAAGACACACTTCTCCTCCCCATGTTTATTAATCAGTTGCTATTTTATGCCCTGCCCTCATCTACCTGACTGTTTCACGCTGCTCTGGGTGATACTGAGAGGGAGGTGAAGTTCATCTTTGTCCTTTGCCTTCTACGTCCCACTCCTGTAGTCCTGCCCTTATTTTAAAAGCCTCCGCCCACTGTCTCAGAGGTCTCTGTTCTGAGTCCCTATCAGATCCGTATTCTCAGCCGACCTAGGTTATGACTGACATAGTGCATCACTCTTCCTGGGAGGATTTGCATTTTAAAAATACCTTGCCTAGAGAGGGCAATATTCAACCTAAAGGAATAAAATCTCCAGTTGTATAATTTTAGGTCCTGCAGAGGGTGTTGAGTATGGTGTTTCAGGGCAAAGGGATTCCTCAGAAGCCCTCGAATCATAATCAGAAGAAGCTCTTCATTATAGACCTCGGAATTATTAGCCCCAGCGATTCTCCTCCCCTTACCCCTGAACCAAGAAAGCTTCATTTCTTTCTGCGGCAAATACTTACAACATGGTGGGCCCAGGGAGTGCAGATGCAAAGTTAACAGGAAGAATATTTAACCTATTGTAACTTGCCCTCCGGGTTTTCTAGAATCTCGCACTAGAATCTAGTTTTGGGAATGTTTGCTTATTTTTGACAGCTTCTCAAGAGAAAAGTCAAAGCCTCAGGACTGATGGCTCCTTGTGAGTTAGCAGGTAATCTGACCATTCCTGTGCTATCAATCATTCAGTGACTCCCATGTCCTACAAAATAAAATCTTAACACTAGTATAGAGCACGAGACTTTCCCACGTGCCCAGCCTCCTTTATTTCTAACCGTTCTTTCCTCCCCTCCCTGTGGTCTCCTTTCCAGAAAACCTGCACATACACTATTCCTGCAGCGATACTCAAATGCTCGAGAGGCACCCTTACATCCCCTTGCCCTGTGGTCTCAAATGCCCAGGTGTCCATGATAGCACCAAACATATCATATTGTAGTCATTTGCCCCTCTGTCCAACCACTCACAAGACTATGAGCTCCGTGGTTTTTTTAGGCTTCCATATCCCCTGTACCCACCACAGAGTCTGGCGCATAGTTGGTATTAACAAATTAGTAGGTAGTAAAATATGATGAGCTATTGAATAAATGAAGTTAAAACTGTTTGGGAAGACAATATGCCTACTTTCATCTTATATGTGCAATGGGCACTTCCTTTTTATTTGTAGATTTTAAATTTTTTATATGTTTATTTATTCTTGAGAGAGAGAGGAGAGAGAGAGAGACAGAGTCTGAACATGGGAGGCGTAGAGGAGAGGGAGACACAAAATCAAAGCAGACTCCAGGCTCTGAGCTGTCAGCACAGAGTCCCAAACAGGGTTCAAACCCTTGAACGGTGAGATCATGACCTGACCTAAAATCAGATGCTCAACTGACTAATCCACCCAGGCGCTCCATGGCAACTTCCTTTTTTAGATCACTAGAACAGAGGTCAGCAAGCAGCAGCCTGTGGACCAAGCCCAGTCCACCAGATATGTTTTTATAAATAAAGTTTTATTGAACGTAGCCACACCCAATCATTCATGTACAGTATACAGCTGCTTTTGCACTACTAGAGTCGCAAGGGAGAACTAATGGGTCACAATGCCTAAAATATTTGCAATATGTATTATCTGACCCTTTAAAGAAAAAGTTTGGCAACCTTTACCCAAAGGGAAAGGAGCAAAAGACGGTAGAAGAGTTGTACATGAAACAGAGGAAGGGAAGAGGGATTCAGGACAGGAGGCAAGCAATAACCGTGCTTATAGCCTTCAATTCAAAATCCCTTGCCAGGAAGGTCCAATTTCCAGTCCCCTCACAGAGTGGAAGCACAGGACTCCTGAGTAAAGACAGAAACAGCGAGAACAAATTCTCCACGGGACCCTGGGACACAAGGGCGCTGTTGTCAGCTGTTTACCAAGGCAGAGAGAAGGGCAAAGCTGATCCCAAGAAGTTAGTAAAAGCACTAATGCCTAATAATGATTGCAGCAGAGAGCATTTCAGGTGCCCCATTAAAAAGAGTGCTTTGTCCTAATAAATACCAGAATAAGAGTCTGTTCTCAGAGCCCCCTTCCTGCACTTTATTCTTAATGAGCCTTCTAATGAGCGCGCCGTATTTATTTCCTTGAGAGACTCATCACTCCCCATCTCAGCCTGTTATTTAAATATATGGCATGATGTGAAAAGTGGGGGGGGGGGGAAGCCTAAGGAATCTCCTCTGTGCCTTTTCCAACGGCCGACGTCACCCACGTAGGACAGAGGAGGGGGTATGAACCGGTTTTCTAAAATAATGGGTCCCTGTGCTTTTAACGAGGCAAGAATCACAAAAGCTGAGAAGTTCTGCCAAACTCAGGGGCCTTTTTGTAGATATATTTTTAAAAGAAGAGAAAAGAAAAGAAAAAGGGTCTAGAGAATAATGGCCTCCTTGCTCTGGTATTCACTTCTGAAAAAAGATAACGGCTCTTTCCCCCTCAAAACAGAAGGAACCTAGAGTCCCTGGGTTTACCTTTGAATTCAAGATTTGCTTGTTTTATTTCACTTTTGTGACATTTTCTCTTTTTGTTATTCAAAAAATAAAAATTGTCCCAGGAAGAAGGGAGTTACTCAGAACTGTGGAGTTATGAATCATTCTGGGTTATTGAAGTTTCCAGATAGGAAAGACTTACTTTTTTTTTTTTAATGACAGACTATCAAAAAAAATTCTTCCCAGATTCACAAAACCATTATCTTAGCTACTTAAAGACACAAAGAGAAAGGAAAGAACAAAATAGAAAACAGTAATTCTTTAATATCACTTAATAGCATCAAATATCAACTGTCTCCTAATTGTTAGTTAGAATCTTTGTGTGTCTTAGTCTCTCTTAATTTATAGGTTATCACTAATTCTATTTTATCCTTTGCAAGTTATTTGTTTAAAAAATGAGTATTTATCCAGTAGTGTTTGCAATATTTGGAAATTTGCCGATGATACCCGTGTGGCATCCTTTACTACACTATCCTATATTTTCTGTAGTCACAACTAGAAACTTATGATGTTTAAAAAAATTGTCCTTATTCTTAAAGACACATTCTGATGAAATATAATTTCTGAGATTTGCATCAGGTGAAGAGAGCAAGGGGTAGAGGTACGGAAGGAAGGGCTATTGATGAAACAAGATTGGGTACATTTGATCATTGTTGAAGCTGAGTTGTAGGCACATACAGTATCTGATTTTTCTACTTCACTACATGTTCAAAACTTCACATAATTAAAAAGCTAAATATATATTTTAATGGTTTTGGATGAAAATTTGTGACAAACATCTTGCACTGTATTTCCTAAACATTTGATCTTCTCTTGACAACACTTGGTCCTCCCTCTGAACAGTACAGTATAATAGAGTAAATTTCTCAATGAATGAGAGCTTTCTCATTATGTTTCAGTATATGGAAGAAATCATGCTAAATTCTTGGGTTTCATTTGAAATCCACATTTCTATATAATTTCTATATAATTTTATATGTCTGCATTTTAGATTAATTAAGAATAAAACTATTAAACTACCAATCTAGAAAAGTATTGCTCCAATAGGAATCACAATCCCTAAGAGGGATATGAGATTTGTATGAAAATCCATTGGAAGAAGATCCATTTCCTCTAGCCCCAATTTTATACTTGAGATTGGCTAGACCTATTTGCTGTTTGTTTTTATTGGTAACATGGTAAATACATGGCCACCAAAAGGTAATGACCTATTTGTTGTTTGTTTTTATTGGTAACATGGTAAATACATGGCCAGGAAAAGGTAATGGAAAAAAGTCTCAGATTCACTGGTCCACAGGTCTTGAGTTTCTCAGTCTGTGACTAACATTCATTGGGGTCAGAATTCTCTAGGCATGGAATCCTCCACCTAATTTTGACTCTGAAAGGGGGAAGATATCAGAGTTGGAGCAAGAAATAGGGGTTATGTTGATTTAAGGGATTAAAACTCATAATTCTAGCTACCTCTCCTTGTGAGAATCCATTAACAATGGTTCCAATAGAGTGGAACCTCTTTGCAAGTAAGTCTGAGAGTTATCTATTGCTTTGTTTCTACCACCTGCAGCTCCACGGAAGAGTCCATTTGCTGTGATGCCTGTGGCCAATGGTAGGGACACATCTGTGCCTCAGAGACCGACTCTTCCATTCACTAGCTACTCCTCTAGGATGATACTTTTCCTGATTCTCTCCTTGACTACCAACGCCCAGCCAGCCTTCATGGAGACCTCACTGGGCCCCAGCTCAAAGCGGCTGATGCAGACGCTTCTATGAAAGAAATACTTACTGCTGAGGATGCAGCTCTGATTTGGGGAGTTAACCAGATCTCCCAAGACACGGGAGCTTTCGGTCCTGAACCCCACACCCATTTATGATGTAAGAGAGTGTGTCCTGAAACCAATCTTAGTTCTTTCTAATAGAACCTTAGAATGCTGTCCTTGTCTGAATTAATTTAGAGTTATTATTAAATGCCCCTGTTGCTCACACTTTTGCTTTTAAAATCTCACTATAGCATTATGCCTGTTATCTGTCAATCTTTTCAAGCTCACCTAAAATTACTTAACCCATTATAAAGATGACTGAAGGTATCGTGAAAAGGTATCACTGACTCAATTTGCAACTGGACATTATTTTGCTTTGTTCCATAATGTCTTTTTTAGTTCAGGCCTGTCTTTTTGGAACTCTGGAATAACTTGTGTATCTAAATCAACCTTTCACTTCCACTTTCTTAAGCTCATATCCTGCCTCCCTCTCCTTTGCCATTAACAATGTCCCTGCTGTCCAGCATCTGTACTACTTTTCCCTTGCTTTTCAAATAATGTGTGGAACACTTAAGCCATGAATCCTCTATAACAGCACTGGCCAACAGATCATTCTGTGGTGATGGAACATTCAATACAGTAGCCACTAGTCACATATGGCTATTGAGCACTTAAATACTTAGAGGATTCTGGGTGGTTCAATTGGTTACGTGTCTGACTTTAGCACAGGTCATGATCTCATGGCTCATGAGTTCAAGTCCCACATTGGGCTCTGTGCTGTCAGTATAGAGCCCACTTCAGATCCTCTGTCTCCCTCTCTCTGATCCTTCCCCACTGGCTTTCTCTATCTCTCTCTTAAAAATAAACAAATACTTAAATTTAAGTGTGATTGAAGAAGTGAAATTTTAATTTTAGTTAACTTTATTCTGTTGTATTTAAGTTAAAAATTAAATAGCCACTTGTGGCTACTGGTTGCAGTTTTGGACTGGGCAGCTCTAGAATCTTCTACTAATCTCACAGTTACTAAGATGTTATGTCCCTGTCACTGTTACACCAACACCAAACACTGATCAACTGAAAGGGATTTTCTAGTGACTAGTAGTTGCTTGAGTTTTGAGATTTTATACACATACACACACACACACACACACACACACACACACACACACAGTTGTGAGATAGAGTATATATATCACAGGGTCCTGGAGAAAGCACTTATTTTGACATCATTTGATACCAGTTCTTAGTGAAATCACCTTGGATTATTTATGTAACATTTATAAGCCTCTATTTTGCCTTCCGGAAAACAGGGAAGATAATGCCTATCTTTCTAAACTGTTGTGAAAATTAAAATAAATACATTAATTTCATGGAATTAAAATAGCAGACAGGAAGTGCTTAACACGCTGTCTTCTGTAAATGGAGGACATACGACCAGAGGAGGCGATTATAGACTGAGGTGAGACATCACGGGCTTGTGTAAAGTAGTTTAAGGTCTTCTCTGAAAGGTTTGGAATGTAAGCACAGAAGACTTAAAAATCAGGGAGGGAGAGTTGAGGACATTTACTGTATTAATAGACTATCAAGAGAGGCTGCAAAAATCTCACAAGGAATTTAAAATGGCATTAACATCATCTTTTTTGGATGGATTTTGATAGGTTTCTTTATAGGCACAGAATGAGGCTCCTTTTTGAAACCAACCCTAAAAATGTAGGTCTAAAGTACCTGTGGAGGTACCCCAATTTGGGAATTTTGTTTTTCTCATGTTTTTGGAAAAAGTGTACCATATACAATTTTCCACATAAGATGTAAGAAAAACATAGTTAGAAATCACACATGGAATGTAGGCTTAATCAATCAAGTCCATGGTGATGTAATTTCCTGATATGGGAAAATCTCTTCTTAGTAGGAGATTAGGTCATGGAAAGGTGACTAGAAGAAAGAATGACATTTTAGGCACATTAAGCAGGAACTATCTACTATGTATCCATGTGGATTTAAATCATTAACAGTTGGATATACATATCTGGGTTCTTTTGGAATAGAGACATACACATGCTATCCGTTAACATATTTGTTACACCTAGAAGCCTGGGATTACATTATATTCTCTGCTAAGGAGAAGCATTAAACACTCTTATATCCAGAAATTGAATAGAGAAAGACAAGTCACAAAGGAGACTAAACAAGAGAAGGCACAGAGATGACAGAAAACGAGGAGAATGTGGTGGGATTCCAGAGAAGAATGTTTCAGAAAGGAGCAAACTGTCAGCTGCACAGAAGACTTCATTCACAAGAAAGAGGAGACTGAGCAGCGCCCACTGCATTAGAAACAGGGAGACCATTTGTGGCCTATGCAACTGTCCATGGAGCAAGGGGAGGCGGATATTTGCCTGGAACGGGTTAAATGGTAAACAAGAGAGGCTGGACCAAATGACACCTCACCTGTTCACTGTCCTTCATAAGCTATGTCCGCATCATTCTCCTTGGAGGACTAATGAGCTACAGTCAGACTCAATCTGTTTATCTCTACATAAACACATTCGCAACTGGAAAAAATCATGAGTGCCAATGTTGCTTTTGCTGCTGACTATTAATGTTTAAAATATTTAAAAGAACAAGAACGCATTCTTTGGGGAATACAGAAAACTGTTCCCAAGAGCAATCTTTAAGTTTCATGTTTTTCATAGATCTGGTTCCAAAAGCCAGAAGCATTGTTCTGCCTTAACTTGAAACTATATGACCAACAATAAATGGTAGAGTCCCAGTAGGAGAATGTGGGCTCACCCATAGTTTTATAACAGAGCGTCCTTTGAATGTGTCTTTCTATTAATAGTATATTCTAAAAATGGGGGTAACTTCCCAAGCATTTATAAGCATTTCAAAAATTTTCCAAAATTAGACACAACTGGAATCAGTCCTCGTAGGAACAATTTCATCTTTAGCCTCATAATATCACTCAATTATTTCTGAAAAGCCAGCACAGTGAAATTGAGTAAGAGAATAGAGAAAATCACCAATCAGTTCAGTCCCATTCCTTTTTTTTTTTTTTTTTTTTTTTTTTTTTTTTTTTTTTTTTTTTTTTTTTTTTTTTTTTTTTTTTTTTTTTTTTTTTGCTACAGATCTAGTGATTTATTTTATGGGTAGCTAGTAATTTTATGGTGCATAGAAATCACAGATTTGAACATATTTTTTAACTCCTCTTTATAAGAGGCATAGAAATTATGACAAAGTGATTATTGAGGGAATTCCATATTTGATCTTTTTAAAAAATTAATTTATTTAAATTCAAGTTAAGGCAAACCATCAACAGACACATGATGTGCGCATCTTTCTGTCAATTCTCTATCAAGCCACAGGCCACCCACTGACTCCACAAAAAGCTGCACACATTAGTAACTCAAGTTCATTGGAGCAAAATGCATAGATAATAAAATGCTCCCATTTTAAGTGTATACATCTGTTTCAACAAATACAGATGTCTAAGTAATCAAACCTGATCAAAATAAAAAACACTTCCATCACCCCCCAAACTTCCTTTGTGACCCTTCCCAGTAAATTAACCTGACACTAAGCAAAGCTGCATCGTAAGTTTGCTGCCTATCCTAGAATTTTCTATGAACAGCATCTGTGTCTGAATTATTTCACTTTGCATTTATGGCTGGTATTGTTTTTGCTCTGCTTTTAGAATTATCCATGTGACTGGGAATGTTTTTATTAATTTTTATTAAATTAATTTTATTGTTTGTCAATAGTCTATGTTTTTATCACACACAAATTTTATGTGTGTGATGAAATATCATGTACTATAAACAAGATAAAACATGTTTAGCATTTATCTGTTGATGAATATTGAGTTAGATCTACCTTTAGGTTATTATGAATAAAACTGCTCTGAACATTCATAGTGTAGACACATATGTTAATATATTTTGAGTTAATACTTAGGAGTAGAATTACCAGGTGATATGGTATATGGTTAAGTTTAAAAGAAATTGCCAAACTTTTCAAAAGCAGTTGTAAAGTTTTACATTTTCACAACTAAAATATGAAAACTCCATTTGCTCTTCCTACTCCCCAGCACTTGACAGTGCTTATCTTTCTACTTTTAGCCTCTCTAGTGTGTGTGTGGTGATATCACATTTGGCTTACATTTTCATTGCCTGGTGACATCCCATACATTTCTCTGTTTGTTTAGGACTAACCATCACTCAGCATTTTTTTGAACTTTTCATTACGTGGTTTTGCACATAAATATTCTAAATTTATTCCTATTTTATTTTTAATGCTATCATAATGGCAGAATATTTAATGGTTTTTAATTATTTTGTATTATTTTATTCTGTTCTATTATTTTTATTTCTATTTTTTTAATGTTTCATTTATTTCTGAGAAAGAGGGAGAGACAGCATGAGCAGGGGAGGGGCAGAGAGAGAGGGAGACACAGAATCTGAAGCAGGCTCCAGGCTCTGAGCTGTCTGAACACAGAGACCGATGCGGGGCTCGAACCCACGAACCACAAGATCATGACCTGAGCTGAAATTGGACGCTTAACCAACTGAGCCACCCAGGCACCTCTATTTTTATTTTTATTTTAGAGAGAGAGAGAGTGCATGAGCCAGCAAGAGGGGCAGAGGAAGAGAAAGAGAAAGAATCCCAAGTAGGTTCAATGCTCAGCATGAAGCCTGACGTGGGGCTCAATCCCATGACCCTGGGATCCTTACCTGAGCAGAAATCAAGAGTCAGATGCCCCTCAAATTTTATTTTTTATTTGTGTCTTTCTAATGTGCAAAATACAATTGATTTTTTGGCCTCATTAAAGAAATATTCGAGCAGTGAACCCCTATCATTATCAATTCTGCCACTAACTTCTTTGTATACTTGATTTATATACTTGCTTTATCACACAACTGTCCATATTTATTTCTGTATCAATTCAGTCTATCTACTTTTGTATGTATCTCAAAAATATTGCAGATTTTATTTCACTTGGCCCTTAAAACTACAAAATGCTTATCATTAATGAATTTCAATATACTTCCTATTTCTTATTTTTATATAATACATCCATTCAAAGAAATGCACAAATATGAAGGGACATGCACTGAGTTATGACAAGTACATGTACCTGTATTACTAAAACACCTGTCAAGGTAGAGAACATTATCGTTAATCCAAAACACACCCTCACACTCTTTTGTAATGCATTCCTCCTCTGCCCCTAAAACAACCACTTTTCTCCTTTTTTCCCCTTTTCTCTCTTTTCTTTCACACTGTAAATTAGTTTTGAATGTTCTACAATTTCATATAAATGTAATCAAATAGTTTCACTCCGTTTTGTAAAGACTTCTTTTACTTAGCATCATGATTTTGAGATCATCATGTTGTTTCATGTAATAGTAATTGTTTTCCTTTTGGGGGGCAGATGGCACCTCACTGTATGAACATACAACTCTAAATTAGATGCTTAGGCTACGCTACAAGTTGTTGAGACTGTGTTCGTGTTTCTTTTCAATCTTTTTCTGTGTTCTTCACAAAGAAAGTTTCGTTTAACCTCCATTTTCATGGACTCTCTTTTCTGGCCTCTCCTGCTACTCTACTATTAAGCCCATTAAAAAAAATTTAGATATTATAGTTTTCAGTTCTAGCATTTGTTTTCCATTCTTTTTCATAGTTTTTGTTTCATTTTGTTTTGTTTTAGCAGATGACTAACTTAGTCTTTGGACAAAAGCTTAATATTCCATTCAATTCTTTCATCCTTAGCTCCTTTGAGCCTGTCCTACGCATGCATGCTTCAAGGGTTAGTCAGCTGCCTGGACAAACTTCACACACAGATACTGGTCTTCCCTTCTGTGACTCTATCTCCTTTTCAGAACCCACCACCACCCCCCCCCGTCACTTTGAAGTGGTTGTGTTTGCCCTGAACACTGTCCCCTTGTTCTTCAGATCAGACTGCTAGTTTTCCTTGGCATTTTGGCCTGTTTGCATGCTGGTGATTGCAAACTATCATCGGGCTATAGACCATAAAAATGGGGAGCTCACTCGTAATTTCTTCTGAGTGTTGCCTTTTCTCCACAGTCTGTCCACTCTTGTTTACTTCCCAGCACCTTCAGGTGCATGGCTTTTCTGTATGTTGTTCCATGTATATAGTCATCTGTGGAAGGGCCAGTCTGGTTGTATAAATGGAACTGCCACAATCAGTTTTTGCATACTGACCATGTGTCCTGCAATCTTTCTAAATTCACTTACTACTTAGTCTAGTAGTTTTTCACAGGTATGTTAGGATTTGAGTACATGATTACATCATCCATGAATAAGGAGAATTTTAATCCTTCTCTTTCAGTTTATATACCTTTTATTTATCTCACTTGCATTGATTTTTGAGTTAGAAATTTTCATAGAAAGGTAATAATAGTGGTGAGAGCAGATACCCTCATCTTGTTTCTTTATTAAGTGAAACATACTCAGTTTTTTACTATGAAGTAGGCAGTTAGCTACAGTTTTCCCTTCATGTCCTTTATCAGGTTGAGAGAGTTTATTTCTATTCCTAGTTTGCTAAGAATTTATTGTGACTCAGTATTTACTTCTGCCAATGTCAAATATTTCTGCATATATTGAGATACGTATGGGCTTTATTCTTTTTTCTGTTAATGTGGTTAATGATATGATTGATTTTAAAATGTTAAAATCTTGCGTTCCTGAGATGAACTCCACTTGGTCATGGTGTTTTTTTTCTGTTTTATATAGTGCTGGATTCAATTGGCTATATTTTGTTAAAAGTTTTACTTCTACAGGGAACAAAGATTATTAATCTACAGTTTTTCTTGAAATGTCTTTTTCTGACTTATGAATTTGCAATTATTCTCTTTCTCTATTATCTAAAAGGGTTTTCTTAGGATTGATATAATTTCTTACTGAAAATGTTTAAGAGATTTTGCAAGAGAAGCCAAGTGGCTCTGGAGCTTTCTTTGTGAGAAGGTTTGAAAATATGACTTCAATTATCTTAATAGACCCATTGATATTGAAATTTTTTCCCTTCATGTGTCAGTTTTGGTAATTTTTGAGTCTCAAGAAATTTGTCCATGTCTTCAAAGTTGTCAGGAAATTTGTCATAAATATGTTTAAAACATTCTCTTATTATGTTAATGTCCACAGGAAGGGTAATGTTTTCCTCCTTTTCAAACTCCTAATATGGGTAAACTGTGTCTTGTCTTTTTTTCTTGATCAGTCTACCAGTATTTTATTAGTTTGAATGATCATTTTAAAGAACCAACTTAGGATCCCATTTCTCTTGTGATTTCTTCTTTGACCTACAGATTATTTAAAGAGTGTTATTTAATGTGAAATATTTGGAATTTTTTCAGATATCTATTATTGATTTATAATTTAATTTATTGTGACAAGAGAACATGCTTTGGTTATTTCAATCATTTTAGAATTACTGCACCACGACGTGGTCTCTCTTGGTCAATGTTTCATATATACTTGAAAAGAATTTGTGCTCTGCTGGTTTCGGTGGGAATGTTCTAGATATGTCAAAAGGCTAGTTGGGAATGTTTGAGTCTTCCATATACTTTTAGATCTGCTTTGCTGTCATATACAAATATTAAGAGTATTAATATTTCTAACTCTGTGAATTTGTCTGTTTCTCCTTTATGTTCTATCAGTTTGTTTCATATCCTTTTAACTTCATTTATAAAGTGCATTAACATTTAGGAACATTGTGTCTTCTTGATGAGGTGACCCCTTGGTCATGATAAAGTTCTCCTCTCTATTCCTGGTTATATTCCTTTGCAAAAGTTACTTTATCTGGCATTTCAGTAACTACCCCAGTCTCCAGCATATTCTAATGTTTAGAGATTGCATGTTATATTTTCCATCATTCTACTTTGGACATGCCTCTATATTTATATTTAATGTGCATTTTTATAAATAGTATAAAATTGGGTCTTATTTTTTATCCAGTATGACAACTTTTATCATAAAAGGATGTGTTCTCACCTATTTCTTCACACTTCATTGTGTATTTGCTGATTACAGTGGAGCCAAAAAAAAAAAAAAAGCTGAATTATGTTGAATAGTTTGTCTCTTGAAATGCTCTGTAATATAGAAACATCGGTAGGCCATAAGCTTTCACACCACCAAGGTGCTGAGTCTTTTCAACTATGCAACTTTCTAGAGGATTGTGAAATATGGAAATTCCACAGAAGTCATGTCCATTTTCTGGGCTTTTTGCATGAGTGTGTAAATAGATTACACAGTTTTAAGGGAACATTAGAGCCCCTTTCACCCAAGCCTCTTAGTTTTATAGATACAGAAAGTAAGACCAGAGAGGTTAAGTGCCTTACCTAGGAGCACAAAGGAAGTAATATTTCTGAGCCAAGATGAAAGTGATGAGTATACCACCATGTCAATATATGTTGGGTAAATATTTTTCATTTTTGAGCTATCTAGCACTAAACATCTGTCCCCACTGTGAGCCTAGTCTCTATGTCCTAGTCTGGAATTGGATGGGCCAGATCATTCTCCTTGCTCCCTAATTTAGCAGCTTGTGTGTGGGCATTTTACCATGACTCTACCAAATGGGTTCTTCATCCTGAGACTGAAACCACTGAGGAAAGGATGCACCACACAGGGGGGTCAGGATCCTGGCATTAGCATTTCACAGACAGCAGCAGCACCATCAGGAGGCCCGCAGCGGTGACTCGACTATGTTGTGACAATGGCCATGTTCCATCTACCTAATTGCCCCTGGGTTTTGCTCATTTTCCATGCCTTAGTCTCCAGGATTCCCATATATTCTCCAAATTTCCAGACATAGCTCCCAAGACTAACTCATTCTGATTTGATTTCTGTTGCTTGTAACCAAAAGAGGAGAGTGAAAACGGGGACAAATGGCCTTTTGTGGAAGTGGGAACCTAGATGCCAATAAGCTGAATTTACCCCAAAGGTGTGGTGCTGATATTTAGGGTCTGCACAATCAATTAAAAAAAAATAGTCACTTACATTCAAAAATAGATAGAACTCATTTCGAATCCTGATTTCTGGCTAATTGTGAAGCAAGATATACAGCATCCCACAAGGTATGGCCACAACCCAGGTAGAAATGAGTAGCAAGCCCTGCCCTGTAGGGACAACACAGCTTACAGGTCACCAGGATCTCCCAGAGGACCACTTACTTCATTTACACTACACGCTGACCTGGGGAGTATCTGAGTTGGTTACCCCTCTTCTAATCATCGAGGACTCCTTTGAGTTTATACAAATCCTGCAATTTCTTATCTTTGTGGCTTTATACATGATATACTTTGGTCTCAGTCACCTTCTGTGCCTGGAGAATAATCCTCATCACCCTTCCTAATTGTGACCAAATGTTTTGTCCACTTTGAAGTTTTTACTCATTTCCCCAAGCAGGGGTGACATTTTCTCCCTTGAATGAGGGCTGCATTCTGTACCTATCTTCTGTTTTATCACAATGATGTCTTTGCACACTTGCTTCTTTCCATCTGGTGGCTTCATAGAAGTCAGACCCCACTGTGTGTGTATATATGTGTGTGGTGGGGGAGGTTTTCACACACATACACGTTTTCATCCCAGAATCTCAGGCACCAACAAACAAATGACTATGAACTTGGTAAATCCCTCATCTCTTACTTTCTTTATAAAATATTAGTAACAATTTTCTACCTGCCTCACAGGGGTGTCTTAAGATTTGATTCACATTTACAAAGCACTTGGAAATCCTTGGATTTGGGATGCTGTAGAAGTGAACATATTATTATTATTATCAACTTGAGGCGGATAAATTGTAAAGAGAAGGCAGAGGACTGGGATTGCTTGATATTTACAATAATATAGGTCTCTTTGCTGGGAATGCTTCCTCCTCAGAAATGCATATTATGAATTACATTTTCTTTCCCTAGAAAATAGTTCTTAAACTCAAGCCAGACCTCTGTACTGGTTATATTTTGCTTCATCTCTGGATTTATATAGCTCAGAGCAACAAATTATACAGCCTGCCCGGAAACACTTTGGATACCCTCAAGGTATATATAAGCATAGACAAATAGGAAAGGTAATTTCCTCTTTTTATGAAGTAGCTCAATGAAATGTCACCCTTTTATACTAAATCATATAAAGCAAGCCTTCTGGATATTTAAAGCGAGAAATCAGAGTTTGTTACGTAGGCTTTGTTTTTTATCACAGTCAAGTTGTAGAGAGAAATGTGTCTGTGTCTTCAGCAGTTTCTCAACTCTCTTTGGAGCTGCCTGACTTAAAGGGATATGAGCTCCTCACCCCACATCTCTTTTCAGTAACACCCCACACTTCACCCCTGTTTCTTGCTCCATCTTACTGTTGGGGAGGATGGTATTCTAGTAAACTCATTGGCAGGAAGTTCTCCCATGTGACCTGCCAATCTATGCCTTGAACTCCCTGCATGGACAGACTTCTTGAAATGCATCTACACTTTCTGACCTCCCCACTGTTGTGTCATTTAGACCGAGTCAGGCCTCCATACACGCAACTCCATTGAAACTGCTCTGGCAAATGTTGCTGGTGATCTCTGGATGAACCTGGCTGTCAGGATTCTCAGCCCCTGCTCCTTCTGTTCTCTCCACCTAAAATGCCCTTCCTTGATAAACTCTGGCTCTCCTCAATAGTCATGATAAGGGGCACCTTCTTATAATGATGCCAGTCACAGCTTATGCTGCCAACTTCCTCTCAGACTTGGCCAAACATCCCTTGTGTTTCCACCGTGTTCCATATATAAGTCCATCAATACCTTATTGTTCCTACATGTTAAACGACTTTGGGTCTCCTCCTCTACCATAAACTCCTTTAGGAAAGTATTACTAATTTCATCTTGGTATCTAGAATCTTTAATGTATTACATACCGGAAAAGTGTGGGTTTTTTTAAGGGAAAATAAAGGTAAGGCTAATAGTTGGCATCAGGTTAACATGTTACCTCTGCAGGTATATTTTGATTTTAACAATGCTGTGTTGGTGCATATTATACAGTAATACTAATACTAGAAGTTTTGCATTGGGAGGAATTTTGCAGATTGACTGCCCCTGACTTTCTCCACTGGAATCTTCATGTAACAAGGTACTAACATTTTTTTTAAAGAGACTTTCATGGTCTAAAAATGTGGAGAACAAATGTAGAAAAAGCTCATTCATATTTGTATTATTTTTAACTTCAGGATTTCTGACTTTCCCATATAACATTGATAACTAAGAGGGATATTTGAGTTTTTCTTAAATTTGAGGGTAGAATAATTCTATTTGCAAAGCATCCCCCAGAACTACAAGTCTTCAGAACACACGTTGGACGAAACAGTGAGGCCAATTTGTTCTATTTGACAGAGGACGAAACTGACGATCACAGAGATCCAAGGCAAAACCGCGTATGTTATCGACATTAGAACTGGATCCTCCAATATCTAGTCTAGGATTCATCGTTAAAATATGGTAGCAGGATGGTGCCTGGGTGACTCAGCCGGCTGAGCATCCAGCTTTGGCTCAGGTCATAAGTTCGAGCCCCATGTGGGGTCTGTGCTGATAGCTCAGAGTCTGGAGCCTGCTTCAGATTCTGTGTATCTCTCTCTGTCCCTCCCCCACTCACACTTTGTCTGTCTGTCTCTCTCTCAAAAATAAACATTAAAAAATGTTTTTAAAGATGGTAGAATTCTCAGCTCTTTGGGTGACAGTTTGTTCTTGGCATTAGATATAAAAAGAAAAGGAGAATTGAAGAGAACTCACGGCCTAATGGACAAGATATACGTGATAAGCACAATGTGGTCAGTGTTACGATAGGAGTTGACAAGTCATAGGGCACAGATGTCACTCTGTGCACGGCCCTGTGAGGTGCTGCCCTACTGAAGGGAGAGACTCCCAAGTTCCAAACCTTGGGGACTGGAAAACTCCCTCAACCGCACTAAAAAGCAGCCTCTGATTAAGGGTGCCTCTTTAGCTATATAATGTGAAACCATTACACGTTCGGCCTGGTGAGATTGAGAAGCAGATTTGGACACACCTTTGGAGAGGTTTAAAATTCAGAGGGAAGGGACTCAGTCGGTTGAACGTCTAACTCTGGCCTTTGGAGCCCCACACTGGTCTCTGCACTGAAAGTGTGGAACCTGCTTGGGATTCTCTCTCTCTCTCTCTCTCTCTCTCTCTCTCTCTCTGCCCCTCCCCTGCTCTTTCTTTCAAAATCAAAAACATTTAAAAAATAAAAATAAATTAAATTAAGATGGAAAGACATATATACAGAGCCTGTGTTCACACAGTAGGAAATTTACAGTGGAATTCCAAACCCCCATCATATCATAGCTTTCTATTGCTCAAGAATTTAAGAGTCTTGATCAATAGTACTGAAATACCCGTTCTGAACAGTAGGGTCCACGTATTTTTAAATACAATGGGTTGTCAGCTTGATTTTCCCAAAGTTGGCCTATAAATATGTTTAGTTTTCTTGTTCCTTCCATACTCAGCTTGGACTCACATTAGAATCTTTTGGATAAAATTGCTGCTTCCGACACCAGCTGTTAGTTTTCCTTCCTTGAGTATAATTCAGAAGAAAGCAAAGGGCAGAGTCCAGGTGAAACTAATTTAGGTATTAGCTAGAGGGAACTACTTGTAGATCAATTTTACTCTGACAGATAAATTTGCCTTAGAGATCCAATTATATACAATATTAAGACTAGCACGAATCACCTATCACACTTGGAAACAGCTGCTAATTAAAGCACAGAAATACTAGAACATTCAGAGTTCTGAAGGATTCAAAATAGAAAAAAAAAAAAAGAAAGATCACTGTTTATTTCTGGAAGATCAATTTCAGCAGCCATGTTTGCGCATTTAGTGAATCCATGGTGAAATTCATTTTTATTATTTTTGTTTTCTTTTTAATTTTTTTTCATTCTCATCCTTGCCATACAGTATGAAAATTGTTAATCTTCTGGCCAAATAGCCCATGAAAGTGTTATTTTCCTAATACAAAGAGAGTGCAGTAGAGTGGCTGAAAGCATGGGTCCTAGAATCAGACGGTTAGGTTTCAAAACTCAATTCTGCCACTAACCAGTTATATGATTTTGTGTAAGTTACTTAAACAATCCTAGCCTTGAATTTCCGTAAAAAACTGTAAAATGGAAAAATGGATAGTAACTGCCTCACAGTGCTATGGAAGACATTAAATGTGTTACATTTGTTAAACACTCAACACAGTATTTGAGAGGGTACGCATGTACAAACACACCAAAAATACACAATTTGTTTTTTCTTTTTCGCTTGGGTTTTTGGAAAGAAATGAAGACTTTCCATTGTCTTATGTATGCTGATTTTCATCCACAAAAGACTATTCTACACTATTTGTTTAGAGTTATGTGCAAATCATCAATTTCTATGGCATTGAAAATCACATGAATTATTTGGATGGTGATATTTTATATTTAGAAAGAACAATGAAGGGATAAGAATCTAAAATAATTCAAACAGGAGACACCTAGGTGGCTCAGTCAGTTCAGTGTCCAACTCTCGGTTTTGGCTCAGGTCATGATCCCAGGATAATGGGATCAGGCCCCACATCAGTCTCTGTGCTGAGTGTGGAACCTGCTTAAGATTCTCTCTCTCCTTCTCCTCCTGCCATCCTCCCCTGCTCTCACTATATCTCTCTAAAATAAAAATAAATAAAATAATAATAAAATAAAATAATGCAAACACATATCTAGACTGATTATAACTACCTTGGTGTGTCAGGCATGCTTCACACCCCCATCATCAATGCCATGAGTATGAATCTTCGGAGCAAACATTCATTCACTTGTTCAACCAACAAGTATTGGATGCTTTCTATGTGTCTGGCACGTATCTATGCACTGGGTTTCAAAGAGTTTCAAAAGAAATAAAATATGATTCCTTCCTTGAGAACCTAGATCTTGTGATTTATACACACAACCACCATTTTCCCTACATTCTAATTGTACTGATGGTTCTGTGTCTTCTCAATTGAAAGCAATGCTCATCCCTCTCTGTTTTCTAGTAGGAAAGTAGTTAATTGAGCACATTTTCTCCCTTCATCTCTGTAATACCATGCATCTTTGCAGACCAGAGTTTTCATGGAAACATAAATGATGGGAAGACAGGATCACAAGGGGCTTGCTTCACAGGAGGGTACAAAATCCCAACTAAATTATCTACATGAGACATTCTTGATGCAGTTTGTGGTTCTGGGGACAGAGGAGAATATGAAAGAGACAGATATTTTCTTTATGGGGAAACTATCAAAAGAAATGTGAATATTTTTATATATGGCATGAGAAATATATTTGAATTATTTAGGCATATGATTGAGGGAAAACTATATAAATTTGTGATATGTGTTAAGATTCAACGTCCTCCTCATTGTTAAAAGAAACCATTAGGATAATCAGCCTTAACAGAAACATCAGGTCTGAACTTCCTAAATTTTAGCTCCCAAGTTAGAAATCCTTAGCTGTCTTGAAGGAGGGTCTGTGACTCAGGTGGTTAAACCTTCATTCAAAATGAGATCACAATTGGGCACTGGTATTTGTATTGCTCTTCATGAATGACATGAACCTTACTTGAGGGTTAGGATGTAATCACACATGATTTGTAAGCATTGGTGAGAAGGTTTTATCGCAGATGGTTTTGCAAATCTGCTGCAAGAAGGCCATCTATACAAAGTTTTGTATAGGAACGTCATGCAATCTCTTCAAAACCATGTCCAAAGAAATTAAAGAGACCAGTGGATACTTAGAGAAGGAAGGCTATTCAGACTTATTGTGTGTATGTGTATGGTTGCAATTAATTAGCTTACGGTCCATTTTTGTGTTGAAAAGTTCCATTCAAGGTTCACCTGGGTGGCTCGGTTGATTAAGCATCTGACTCTTGATTTCAGCTCAGGTCATGATCTCACACATGAGATCAAGCCTGGTGTCAGGCTCTGCAGAGTCTGTTTGAGATTCTCTCCATCTCTTTCTGTCTCTCCCCAGTCATGCCCTCTCTCTCCCTCTCAAAATAAACAAACTTTTTTAAAAATAATAGTTTATTGTCAAGTTGGTTTCCATATAACACCCAGTGCTTCTCCCCACAAGTGCCCCCCACCATGACCATCATCCCCTTCCCTTTCTCCCCTTCCCCCTTCAGTCCACGGTTTGTTTAAAGTATTCAATAGTCTCTCATGATTTGTGTCCCTCATTCTCCCCAGCTCTCTTTCCCCCTTCCCCTCCCTATGGTCCTCTGTTAGGTTTGTCCTGTTAGACCTATGAGTGCAAACATATGGTATCTGTCCTTCTCTGCCTGACTTATTTCACTTAGCATGACACCCTCCAGGTCCATCTACTTTGCTATAAATGGCCATATTTCATTCTTTCTCATTGCCATGTAGTACTCCATTGTAAATATATACCACATCTTCTTGATCCATTCATCAGGTGATGGACATTTAGGCTCTTTCCATGATTTGGCTATTGTAGAAAGTGCTGCTATGAACACTAGGGTATATGTGCTCCTATGTATCAGCCCTTCTGAATCCTTTGGGTATATCTCTAGCAGTGCTATTGCTGGGTCACAGGGGAGTTCTATCGATAGTTTTTTGAGGAACCTCCAAACTGTTTTCCAGAGCAGCTGCACCAGTTTACATTCCCACTGACAGTGTAGGAGGGTGCCCGTTTCTCCACATCCTCGCCAGCATCTATATTCTCTTGATTTGTTCATTTTAGTGACTCTGACCAGTGTGAGGTGGTATCTCAGTGTGGTTCTGATTTGTATTTCCCTTATGATGAGTGATACTGAGCATCGTTTCATGTGCCTGTTGGCCATCTGGATGTCCTCTTTGGAGAAGTGTCTGTTCAGGTCTTCTGCCCATTTCTTCACTGGATTATTCATTTTTGGGTATGGAGTTTAGTGAGCTCCTTGTATATTTTGGATACTAGCCCTTTATCTGATATGCCATTTGCCACTATCTTTTCCCATTCTGTTGGTTGCCTGTTAGTTTTTTTTATTGTTTCCTTTGCATTGCATAAGCTTTTATCTTGGTGAGGTCCCAGTAGTTCATTTTTGTTCTTGATTCCCTTGCTTCTGGGAATATGTCAAGGAGGAAATTGCTGCAATTGAGGTCTAGGATGCTATTTCCTGCTTTCTCTCTAGGGTTTTTATGGTTTCCTGTCTCACATTCAGATCCTTTATCCATTTTGAGTTTATTTTTGTGAATGGTGTCAGAAAGTGGTCTAATTTCATTTTTCTACATGTTGCTGTCCAGCTCTCCCAACACCACCTGTTGAAGAGGCTGTCTTTTTTCCATTGGATACTCTTTCCTGCTTTGTCAAAGATTAATTGGCCATATA